>JAASAO010003153.1:0-11289 GCA_017311375.1 Mytilus coruscus
TTAATATGGCACTCATCAGAAAAAACAACATTTAATCATGAACCATTTAATCCTGAGTTTCGTACAAGTACCAAAACATAAAAGATGGATGCTTATAATGAGCTCATATTAGATCTAAAGTGTCCTCTGGAATTACCACTCTACATGTATATCAAGACACAATATGCGGGACTGAATTGAGGAAAAGAGCCAGGAAACTGACATTCTACGAAGCATTCCAAAGAAAAGATGGCAAAGGGGGAGAGCAATAAAACATGATACAAGCAAAATTAAGTGTTTCTTTGATTGTTTTATTTATGAACCTTAAATGGTCATAAAATAATCAAGGGGCATGAAAATGATTGAGATTTTTATCACAAACTTCATTTGTTTATATGACATTAAAGATTATTGTATTAAAACAATGGTTATGATGAATAAAAGAAATTCCAGTTATGATTAAAAAAGTAAATGAGACATTGTTTTGTGTTAATTATAATACGTTGCCTAACTTATTAACATATGAAAGCATTTTAAGCAATAACAAAATACCAAAATGAACAGTATTGAAGATTCTAATCTTGTTAGATATATGTATAAATTGTCCGCTTTTATACACATTTGATATTGTAAAATATCAGCCTCGAACCACAATGTGAATCTATCTGATGTCGAGTGCGTATTTTTTTTTATACACAGAAAGACAGTCACAATCAAAATCAAGGAGTAAACAAAGACTCATAAAACCAAAGGGCATTTACAACAATAGTTTAAAAAATACATAAAAAAACAACACGAACTCCACTAAAAACCGGGAGTGAATTCAGGTGCTCCTAAAGGGTAAACAATTCCCTTGAGAAAATCCGATAAACTGCTTGTCTTGCTTTATATCTGTTGTTTTCCCCTTCACTTCAATAGTTTTTCGATAGACGAAAGTAAGCTTGATACTTTTCCTTAGTCATTTTCAAGTCGCTAAAAAATTCTGCTCAGCAGGGTGATATAGTCGAAGAGAAAAACGATAAGTTTTAATATGTAACCAGCTAAACAAGGATAATAATAATATTGTCACAGAATTATCAAACCTATGTTTGGATACCAATTGTACTCATATGCACATGTGTCAAAATTTCTCTAATGATAGAGTCCAACACTGAATCAGAGATGTCTACACAAGATACAAAATATAAAAAAAAAATAAAAAAGAGTCATCAACATGTCACAATATGTACCATACTAATTACTTACCTAGTTTATAAGTTTTCAGTTCCAAAATTTTGTTTGAAACAATATGCATTCAAATTAAAAAGATTAACCACACCAAATCGACTGCTACAACTATACCTAAAGAAACAACTATTTTTGATATGGATAAGGTGCGCACTAAAAAGTAAGTATTTACTAAAACAGTGAATGAAAAAATCAGTACAATAATAGTACTAATAAAATCGGTACACTTACAGTACAAAATAAGTGCTGAAACATTACTGACAAAATCAGTACTGAAAATTACTGACGAAATCAGTACTGAAACAGTACTGACGAAATCAGCACTGAAACAATACTGACAAAATCAGTACTGAAACAGTACTGAAAAAATCAGTACTGAATTTATAGAATTAGTAATTGTACCGTTTTTGTATAATAATAAACAGTACTGAATTAATAGAAAGTATAACATTACAAGTTTTCAGTCTTGCCGAACAGTACTGATATGTACGAGGGTAGAAATGTACCAAAAAAACGTGGGTAAATTCTTGGTAGTGTAGAAAAGGACAATTATTGCTGTTTGTATTAGTTTGAGTTAAAGTAAGTTTCCTTGGGTAAATTTCTGCAGTATAATGAGAAAATTCTTGATTAATTAAAGAAAATAAATTTCATCAAGGTGACGGTAAGTGTTTTTAAAATCAATTACATGTAATTTAGAAGGATCTATACTGAGTTTGCCCCTCTGATTCATACCAATTTAGGAACAAAACTGCTTTTAAACGTATCATAATATAAAAATAATTCAACACAGAGTACTAAACAAATAGAAATATATACAACACCTGTACTTTGGGGGTATCCACAAGTGCTCAGGCAATGTAAACAGTATATGCTCATACATAGCGTACATACAGTGCAATCAATAGACGCTGGATCTATTATCAAATAAATTAAAATTTTAAAGTCCGTCATTCAAACATTTACTTTATTAACGTTTGTTAACAAACACAACCAAGAAATATATTTCCCGTACAAACGACCAAAACACGCACAGGAAAACCCAGGGATTAAACCAAATAATATATAATGACCGTAAACACTCTGGGGAAAACATTACAGGTACCATTTTGTTTTGCACCAGATGCGCATATCGACAATAAATGTCTCTGCAGTGATGCTCGAGACCAAAAGATTAAAAAATCCAAAACTTATTAAAATTATGAAGATTTTATAAACCAAAAAGGACAAAAGAAAATAGCCAAAATGTTCATGTAGTTTAAAAAAAAATTAAATTTAAGAAAAGTATTCTAAGCGTAAAGCCATGTAAAAAAATCCAATTTACAAAATCTAATTTTGATGTGTGAACTTCAAAGGGCGAATAGAAAGCAACATACACGTACCTGTATTAAGTTGTAATGAAGTCGATTAAAAAAATTAATTATTTAGGCCAATACCCGATTTTCTAACTGTAATGCAGATATATTACCGCTATTACTAGCAAAAAGCAGGAAAATTCATTTACATTCCCTAAGTTTATTTAAATTACGATTAAATTTAACAGAAACTCATGACAATCTGATAAGGACATTTACGATCTGTTTTGTGTTAAAAGTTGTTTTTAGTCCAAACCCTTCTCCTTGATATCTCACTAAGGTTACATTTTTTACAACAGTTTTTATGAACATTCAAGGAAAACTAGACAATTACATGAATATTTTATCGTTGTGTATACAACTAAATTTCATTATGTTATTTGAAAAATCTAATTCCAAAAATAAAAATGATAAGAATTTGTTTAAATGTTTCAAACAATGCCGTTTTTAAGGTCCACTGTTTAATAAGGTAATTGAAATACACAACCACACTCCTTGGACAGACATTGTACCGAATACAATGAAATAATGAAATTAAAGGGTTTAAAATAATGAAAATCAACTGTATTATTATGATTCAATTAAAAAAAAAAAAAAAAAAAAAAAATTCAACGCATATGAATTTGCAAAAAAAACAACATCTCAGTCTCATCTTTAACATGATGACCGAAATCTAAGACATTGATTATGACCCATAAGATCATCAAAACACCATTCATTTTGGGCTGGTTTTATCATTACAATATATAATGAACATGAATAATGAAATCCTGTACGAAGCTTTTTACTGTATATAGAGATATGGCCAATAAAATGTGTGTAATTTAAGGTTTTAACAATTCAATGTTTTTTTTGAAATTGCAAACGCCAGAAGATAGTTCAAAATCACTTTTAACAGATTTTGGAAAATTTCAGTATATTACCCAAAACATTAATTTTTATATAATAAGGACATGTACAGTAGTTGTCGTTTGTTTATGTAATTTATACGTGTTTCTCGTTTCTCGTTTTTATATATACTAGACCGTTGGTTTTACCGTTTGAATGGTTTTACACTAGTACTTTTGGGGCCCTTTATAGCTTGTTGTTCGGTGTGAGCCAAGGCTCCGTGTTGAAGGCCGTACATTGACCTATAATGGTTTACTTTTATAAATTGTTATTTGGATGGAGAGTTGTCTCATTGGCACTCACACCACATATTCCTATATCTAATCATTAACCAAAACAAAACTTCTGGGGAAGTAAACCTGTACTGTATTGTCTCTCGCATACAAACTAATTATTTTTCGATAGAAGAGTCGCAGCTACTGAGAGCTAGTTAAAAGTTCAATTTCTACAAATATATAAACCCAATTTCTCACAAAATAAAATGCCTATAAGTTAATTCACAAACATATATAATGAAAAACATTGTATAAATGTGTTATTAGAATATATATGCAGTGTTTCCATATAATATTACAACTTCTGCAATGAACAAAACCCAGAGAAAATGTCAGAACTATGAGTTAAATGAAACAAGTGAATAGAAAGTTTGATGCAGTTTATGGGGCTTGATGTTTTTAACTTGAAATAAAGGATACAACATATACAGCTAAGTATTTCTCATACCTAGAATTGCTTCTAGAAATTGACTATTTGTGTCGGATGAGAACAAAACTTTACGACAAGAGAGATGATTTCAGCTTCCCATGACCAATTGTGAATTTTCCATTTCTATGTAGCAAAATTCCAGCAGCGACTGCATACAGATTATATATTTCCCAGTTGATACTATATTCCAAAGCTTGTATTTCCTATCATGATTTCCTTGATAGAAGGTTGCTGCTTATAAGGAAACTATTAAACCAAGAGTTCTAAGTAATGAATTTGATATCATCCATTCAAAAAGTTTACGGATGCCATCATGAGTTGGCTGACCGTTATTGAATATCTTTTTCACAGATGACGATGGATATGTTTTCCTAGCTGCTCTCTAGTACTCTTTCTTGATTCTGACATAACCGACTGCGACTTGTCAATGGATTTTATCTTGCCGTGAGGGACAAGATGCTTTCTTCTTTTATGGCAAACCAATAGATATAATAATGATAGACCCCAATCAATCTTCCAACCAGCTAGAGGACATAATGACAAAAAATCTTTGAAATTTACTAAACAGGATTTCATTCTTTACAAGATGGTGTTACATGGGGAAAATAAAAATCAAAGCACTAACAGTTGAAATTTCAAACAATATTGGAGTATCAGAATAAATAAGATCTTAGAGTTTTATAAATAGTTACAGCAACTCAAAAATGGAGATCCAAATGCATAAATATACTCGCCATTAAAGACATGGAAAATAAAATTTGAAATTTTTTTATTTGCATTAATACAATTCTCCACACAAAAATCAAATGGTGTGAAAGTAGTGAACATGTCTCTAAATATATCTTTTATTTACTAAAAAAGAAATCGAAAAAACAAAGTATGAAATAATACTAAACATTTGATGCGTACAACAAATACAGAAATGATATGTATTTTCAATACCGTCATAGTAATGACAATTGTTCGGACTAGTATTGTGAAAATATACTTATTTCTCTGTGCTGAGTGCTCTTACGTTTGTTTGTGCTGTATTTCTGTCACGTTGTGTTGTCATTTTAGAGATATTTTTAAACATTGCCATATTAGCGGGAGGTTTTGCTAGCCAGAAAACCTGGTTCAACCCCAATTTTTATTAAAATGTCCTGTACCAAGTCAGGAATATGGCAGTTGTTATCAAATAGTTCGTTTCTATGTATGTTGGCGTTTGTTTTTGTTGCACATCAGTGTTTCTGTTGTTCCGTTGTTTTCCTCTTATAGTTGATGTGTTTTCCTCGATTTTAGTTTGTATATAGAACATATATAACGACATATTGGCGTTAAGAAAGTAATAAAGACGGTTAAAAGTCGAAGAAAGATAAGTCTCCGAAAAGATTGTATCTGCATCTGAAAGCTGAGGGGATTATATTTATCATTTTAAAAAGTTTCATAAGAAACAAACAGATAAACCTGATTTATTGAATGAGTTAAACCAATACAAAGTTGAAATGCAATTGTCAAATACTGGCTAACACACTATGAACAGAAATTGAGAATTGATAATTGTCTATGAACCTTTTAATTTTAAATGGAATTAATACCAATTATATGTCAAAATTTTACCAACAGCGGTTAATTTATTGTGTTTACTACATAGTAAAATAACCGAAACATAGTATTCTATAAGAGAATTTATTTTGTAATACTGATATAAACGTAGTAGTCAATCTTTGTAATTCCTTTCCTTTACTAAAAGGCTATCGCCAAAATTAAAGATGTTTAGAATAACGAAACATAACTGTTTTACAGTAATCAAATAATATTTGATAAACTAATAACGTTCCGTAATTAGATATCCGAATGCACTTAATTATTAGATCAAGTCCCAGTGATTGGATTAACGAATCTGAATGAATGAATTGTATTTTCATTAACTACAAATTACATAGTTACAGAGAATATATATATATATAAACAGTTACATTAAATATCAAAGCACATGTGAACAAAACAGACATATTTGTATGCACCTGTCCTAAGTCAGGAGCCTGTTGTTCAGTGGTTGTCGTTTGTTGGTGTGGTTCAAGCGCGTCACTGTTTTTGATATCCTGTAGTGTATATCGTTGATGGAATATGTTCGTTGTTGTTCTGCGGTTTGAATGTTGTGTCGACTATTATATCATTTTTTTGTGCGTTTCTCTGTGATGAATGTTCTTACGTGTGTTTGTGCTGTATTTCTGTCACGTAATATTGTCATTTTAGCGATATATTTTTTAACATTGTCATAAAGCGGGAGGTTTGGCTAGCCATTAAACCAGGTTCAACCCACCATTTTTTTCTTAAAATGTCCTGTACCAAGTCAGGAATATGGCAGTTGTTATCAAATAGCTCGTTTCTATGTATGTTGGTGTTTGTTTTTGTTGAACTTCAGTGTTCCTGTTGTTCATTTGTTTTCATCTTATAGTTGATGTGTTTCCCTCGGTTTTAGTTTGTTACCCAGATTTGTTTTCTCTCAATCGATTATGACTTTTGAACACCGGTATACCACTGTTGCCTTTATTCTTAAGTGTTTGTCGTTTTTTATATAGATTAGACCGTTGGTTTTCCTGTTTGAATTGTTTTACACTAGTTATTTTGGGGCCCTTTATAGCTTGCTGTTCGGTGTGAGCCAAGGCTCCGTGTTGAAGGCCGTACTTTTACCTATAATTGTTTACTTTTTACAGATTGTGACTTGGATGGAGACTTTTCTAATTGGCACTCATACCTCATCTTCTTATCTACATATGTATTGAATTGCAAACTAACCAGGAGGAGTGACCCTCACATTTATAATTCTTATAAATCTACATAGTTTTTCAAGAACAATATAGTTACTAGAGCTCATTAACTGTTGAAATTTATATACATTTGGACAAAATGTACAATAATGTGGTAACAACCTCTCCCTGTCTTGATTTAGAGTACTGCATTACATGAGATGATTTTTCATTTCCTGTTGTTAATTATCCATTTTTAGATGGTGACATTCCCTTGTCACCATCTTATGGTGTTTCTATATCTCAACTTGTTCAATTCGCTCGTGTATGTAACAACGTATTTGATTTTAACGAAAGAAACCTCTGTATTACTGAAAAATTATTACACCAAGGTTTTCGAAATCACAAACTATTCAAAACATTTACTAAATTTTATCATCGGTTAAAGGACATCATTCGTAAATATAAATCAACATGCAGATATCTTATACGTTCAGGTATTTCACATCTAATCTTTTATGATAATATTCTATACAAAGCACAAAAATGTAAACATTCACCTCAAAAGCTAACCAAACCTTTAAACAGACTTATTCAGAAGGGATATAGTTACGATACTGTTGTCAGGTCATTAAAATGGCATATTTATGTATTAATATTGATTCACTCTTGGGGTCTTTGCATCGGAAATAAACACATTTATTCTAAAACCAGTTGTTGGCATGATACGGGTTATGTTCTTCTCATATATTTTATGATGGTATGATTCTAAACCACTAACGGGAGGGATTGTGCTTGATTTTCATATGATGAAGACATAATCTTTCAATCAGTTTAATTGAGGTCTGGAGCTGGCATGTCAGTAACTGCTAGTAGTCCTTTGTTAATTTATGTATCATTGTCATTTTGCTTAGTTTCTTTTGTTACCTATTCTGACATCGGACTAGGACTTCTTTTAATCTGAGTTTTACTGTGCGTATTGCTGTTTATTTGTTTATTCTACATTGGCTAAAGGTATAGGGGAGGGTTGAGATCTCAGAAAACATGTTTAACCCCGCCGCATTTTTGCGCCTGTCCCAAGTCAGGAGCCTCTGGTCTTTGTTAGTCTTTTATGATTTTTAATTTTAGTTCATTTATATGTTTTGGAGTTTAGTGTGACGTCCATTTTCATTGAACTAGTTAGTACACATGTTTTTTAGGGGCCAGCTGAAGCCCGCTTCCGGGTGCGGGAATTTTCTCGCTGTGTTGAAGACCAATTGGTGGCCTTCGGCTGTTTTCTGCTCTTTGGTAGGGTTGTTGTCTCTTTGACACATTCCCCATTTCCATTCTCAATTTTATAACATAATGATATTCATCGCCGATGTCTCTTGATTCGTAAAGATGGCACAACCTATCGTTTCTGAATATGTTATTGCACCTTCCAGTCTCAATAGGTAATCGATGACTTCCTCATCTAAATTTACACAATAAAAATTGATTATATATGGACAATATGGAAAAATAACTTTCCAATTTAACATCAGTTTTAAAATTTCTATAACATAAGCATTTAGGAGTAGTGTTAATTTCGCGTAGGCAATTCTGCAAAAAAAAAAAACTGGTCTTTAAGTTTCAACTTAATACTTTTAATTACCCATTTATCTAACAATCGGTTCAACCAGATATTTGACAATCCACAAGTATGAAAAACATGTTTTACAAATAATATCCAATTACAATTAAGACCATAGTTGTGAAAATTAATATTCAATAGTTTATATAAAAGACATGAACTTTTACTTCGATTCTTAACCACACAGTAATCTACATAAGAAACTAATCATACGCACTTTGGCATTAAGAATTACAGGATATCTACCCATTCTGCATAAACAATACAGCTAGGTGTACTACGTTTTGAGTGTAGAACAAGCTTACAAAATTTTAAAAGTACACGTTCTATCATATCAAAATTTTCAAATCCCCAAATTTCCGAACCATAAAGAAGAATAGGTAAAACTATCTTTTCAAATATGTCTAACTGACATTCTGTAGTTAAACTGTTTTGTCTACACTTTTTTAATATACCATATATTGCTTTTGTAGCTTATTCACAAATACATTTTCGGATCTTTAGAAATGAACCACTTCTAGCAAAAAATATACCGAGGTATTTATAATCAGTTACAATTTCTAATTCTCTATTCTGTATAAAAAATCTAATATTTTTGGGTTGTCTTCTTTTGGAGAATATAAGAACGTTTGTCTTATTAATATTTATTTTTAGTTGCCATATTTCACGATGATCACAAAATTCATTTAACATGTTTTGTAAATCTTCACTACTCTCGGAAAACATCACTGTGTCATCCGCATATGATCGCATATAATAACATTAATATTTTTAAAAATACTGTCAACTCGTGTTCAAGGTCATCACTGATAGAGCTAACACCAAGGTCATCTTTGCCTTAAAAAAAAAGCTGTAAATCGTTTAGAAATATTTCGAAAAGAGTAGGGGAAATAATTTCTCCCTGTCTTACACCCATTTCACAAGCAAATAACTCTCATTTCTCACCATTAAATACAATGCGTGATTTTACATTTTCGTACATATTTTGTATAATGCGGAAACATTTGCCGTTTATATTATTCTCTAAAAATTTAAATAATAAAAAGTTTCCCTGATTAAAATCAAAGGCCTTTTCAAAGTCCACAAAGGCACAGTAACGTTTTTACTTCCTTAATCCAAGTAACTCAAATAGTGCATGTAATGAAAATAAATGATTAGTAGTTGAATATCCATGTCTGAAACCAGCTTGATTTTCTAGTAAAATAGAATACTCATCAAGATAATCGCATAATCTAGTGTTCAAAATAGAAGTAAAAATTTTACCAAGACAAGACAAAAGATTAATAGGACGGTAATTTTGTGGTTCGATATTACTACCTTTGTTCTTAAAGATTGGTATGACGTAACCTATTATCCATGCCTCGGGTAGAATACCCGAATCAAAAATAATATTAAATATATACACATAAATATCAATCATACAATCATACAATCAATTGAAGAAGAAATGTATTCATTTACAATCATATCGTCAACCGACGATTTGTTATTCTTAATATTTTTTATAGCTTTCAATATTTCCTCGGCTGTTATACTTTCTTTTAACATAGAATTTGAAAATTCTTGGCTAACATCATTATTAATATCATAAGTATCTCCCTCATAATTATTTTTAGTTTATATCTTTAAAAAAGTTAAACAATGACTCAGTGGTGATATCACAATTTTTTTTATGCTTTACTTTATTCCAAATTTTCCAAAATTCCCTTGGGTTTTTGAATAGCATATTTTTCATCTTAGTGCGCAAGTTTTCGTTACATATTTTGATATTCTCGTCCATTACATTTTTGTAATGTTTTTCAGACTGTCGAAGTCTTTCTTTTAAATAAATTAGATCCATAGTGTTTATAAAGTCTTCGGCTTTTTCGAAATTCTTGTCTAACTTTTTTACAGTCTTTATTAAACCAATCTTTGCTTGAAAAGTTCCCTTTCCTGCCAGTGTTTTTAGAATTTTTAGTAAATAACCCAAAAGTGTCTTTTGCAGCAGTCAATAGAACAGTCGTAATATCACTTACAATACCATCTACCTTGATCAACTAAACTAATATTTTCATATTTAGACATTTATACATTTAACAATAGTTCGTTTACTTTATCAACATGAATGTTGTTTTGTATTCAAATGTCTTTTCATGTTTCCATTTACCAATGGTAAGCGGAAGCGCTACCTTCTAAAAATGTGTGCACGATCAACACTGTTACACCCCAATTGAATTACAAAAAGAAGCATTCATTATTAAAAGAAGCATTCATTTCCTTTAATTACATTTGTATGCTAATAAGACCATGAACAAAAAATATATCAAGTTTTTCTTTTGTTTACTTGTGCACTTTTTTGTAGAAACACGTGTCATTACGAATGTAATATTGCATTTTGAATGACGCAAGATTGTTGTTAGCCAATCAAACTAAAGAATTCTCGTGAAACATACATGTAATATAATTACTTTTACTTGTTGTGTTTGTTTATTTTTGCTTGGATATTTATATGAAATATCGTGTACATTTGTATTATGGGTATCATTTGTAAAACAAAAATCATACCTTCGAATTGACTGGTTTACTGTTTACACTTACATTGTCAAACCATTTTCATTCTCTATTCATAAGTATGATGCATATTATAGTTAAGGTTATAGTAGTAATAGTATTTTACTCACTATCCATGAACTGTGTTTCTTCATCAGACCATTTTATATATATATTATTCACAATGAATATAAATATTTTCACAATAAATCCTTCAAATGAATTCGTAAGTGTATGGAGCACGTCTCGTAGTTATGTCAATAGC
>JAASAO010004362.1:0-10909 GCA_017311375.1 Mytilus coruscus
AACTCAACACTCCAGCATGAGGCATAACAGTACTCATTTATCAGACCAGTACCTAAATATCATATAAAAGAAGAAATATTGGCACTTTTTATGTGTCGACAAAGTTTTTAGTCTCCGTAGACTGAAAACTATGAACAAAAGAATAAAATATGATGCGGTATGGAATAACCAAGAAAAGGTCAATGTTGGCACCCTATGTTGATGAGTACAACACATATAGCAATTTGAAACTTAAAATCCTTCACTCTAATGTCTAACAATCAATCTTTAGGTACAAAAGTACTCAATTACCAAGCGGTACAAGAATATCAATAAAAGAAAGAAATATTGTCGCCTTTTATTGTTATCGACACAAATATAAGTAACCGTGAACTTATACAGTGTCAAATTATCCATCATAAGAATAAAATGTTCATGCTGGCACAGAAGTATCATCAAAAGGATAGATATTGGCACCATTTATAGATGCAGACAACAAATACAGCACCCTGAAACATTCATTTCTTCACTTTTGTGTCTGAGAATCCATCTAAACTCATAAATATTATAAAACATATGAAATATTGTCACTTTTAATGGGTATCGACATAAATATCAGTAACCGTACACTTATAAATCTCTCAATTGTTGTCAAATTATGCATTCTTATAGTTGTCGACAAAGTTTTAGTAACCGTAAACTCAAACCTGTGTAAAACTATCAATCCTCAGGTACCGAAAGGATGAAATGTTAATGCGGTAAGTAATAACCAAGAAAAATGGTCAATATTGGCACCCTATATTGCTGAATGCAACAAATATAGCACTTCAAAACCTTTATTCTTTCACTTTTATGTCTGACAATAAATTTGAATGTATCAAATGTCCTCTATTACCTGGCCAGTACAAGAATATTATAACAAAGATGAAATAGTGTCGCTTTTAATTGTTTGCGACATAAAATCAGTAACCGTACCTTATAAATCTCTCAATTTGTGTCAAACTTTTCATTCTTAGATTCAAATAATGATGCGGACAAGAAAAATCAGGAAGAAAGGAAGATGTTGGCACCTTTTGTTGATACCGACAACAAATTTTGTTATTTAAACTTGTTTTCATTCCCATTTAATGTCAAACAACCCATCAGGATGTATTTAAAAGTACTCAATTATAAGGCCAGTACCAGAATATCATTCAAGAAAAATATTGGCTCTTTTTATTCTTGTCGACAAAAGTTTTAGTATAACCGTAGACTTCAGGCGCTTAATTTTTGAAAACTTTTCATCGCGGTACATACAGAATAAAATTATTATGCGGTGAAAATTCAACAAAAGGGTAAATATTGGCCCAAGATATTGATTAATACAACAAATATAGCAACTTGACACTTAAACTCCTTCATGGAAGGCTATCATTTCTTAATATTTAGGTGGAGCACATTGGATCGTTGTACCAGCAATTTCTGACACGTTTTCTTCAACGACCTATAACTTTTGAATTCCCCAATATATTTTCAATATCAAGACATCAAAATGTGCGCAATTAAATTATCTTTCTAAAACGCTTAACAGTTTATAAATCGGACCACTAACGAAAGAGCTACGTTTAAAACAAAATTTGCTTATATTCCAAATCAGGTTATCTCCTGCTTCACAATATGCAAATCAGGTATGCTTTTATAGAAACCCTTACCTAAGCCAAACTCAAACCAAAACCCTCACGCATGCGCAGAAGTGAAAGGTGCACATGCGCAGAGTCAAGGTGCACGAATCTCGCCAGGTCCTTCCTAGCCTAGCCTAACCTCTAACCCTGGCCTAACCCTAAGCCTAAGGCCTAACCTAACCTAACCTGCCTAACCTAACCTAACCTAGCCCTAGCCTAGCCTAACCTAACCTGGCCTAACCTAACTCTATCTTCTTCTAACCTGGCCCTAACCTCCTCTAACTCCTACCTAACCCTAACCTAACCTTCTAATCTTCTTCTAACTAACCCTAACCCTAACCCTACCTAACTCTAACCTAACCTAACCTAACCTAACCTAACCCTAAATCAAAATAGTTAAAAAAAAAAAAAAAAAATTAAAAATATAATTTAACTCAAACACTTCATAAAAGTACTCATTTATCAGACCAGTTAATAAAAAAAAAAAAAAAAATTAAAAATATAATTTAACTCAAACACTTCATAAAAGTACTCATTTATCAGACCAGTTAATAAAAAAAAAAAAAAAAAAAAAAATAATAGATATAAAACACTCCAGCATGAGGCATAAAAGTACTCATTTATCAGACCAGTACTTAAATATCATATAAAAGAAGAAATATTGGCACTTTTATATCTGTCGACAAAGTTTTAGTCTCCGTGACTGAAAACTATGAACCAAAAGAATAAAATATGATGCGGTATGGAATAACCAAGAAAAGGTCAATGTTGGCACCCTATCTTGATGGGTACAACACATATAGCATTTGAAACTTAAAATCCTTCACTCTAATGTCTAACAATCAATCTTGAGGTACAAAAGTACTCAATTACCAAGCGGTACAAGAATATCAATAAAAGAAAGAAATATTGTGCCTTTTATTGTTATCGACACAAATATAAGTAACCGTGAACTTATACAGTGTCAAATTATCCATCCTAAGAATGAAATGTTCATGCCGGCACAAGTATCATCAAAAGAAAGAAATATTGTCGCCTTTTATTGTTATCGACACAAATATAAGTAACCGTGACTTATACAGTGTCAAATTATCCATCATAAGAATAAAATGTTCATGCTGGCACAGAAGTATCATCAAAAGGATAGATATTGGCACCATTTATAGATGAAGACAACAAATGCAGCACCCTGAAACATTCATTTCTTCACTTTTGTGTCTGAGAATCCATCTAAACTCATAAATATTATAAAACATATGAAATATTGTCACTTTTAATGGGTATCGACATAAATATCAGTAACGTCACTTATAAATCTCTCAATTGTTGTCAAATTATGCATTCTTATAGTTGTCGACAAAAGTTTTAGTAACCGTAAACTCCAAACCTGTGTAAAACTATCAATCCTGAGGTACCGAAAGGATAAAATGTTAATGCCGGTAAGTAATAACCAAGAAAAATGGTCAATATTGGCACCGATATTGCTGAATGCAACAAATATAGCACTTCAAAACCTTTATTCTTTCACTTTTATGTCTGACAATAAATTTGAATGTATCAAATGTCCTCTATTACCAGGCCAGTACAAGAATATTATAACAAAGATGAAATAGTGTCGCTTTTAATTGTTTGCGACATAAATATCAGTAACCGTACACTTATAAATCTCTCAATTTGTGTCAAACTATTCATTCTTAGATTCAAATAAAGATGCGGACCAGAAAAATCAGGAAGAAAGGAAGATATTGGCACCTTTGTTGATACCGACAACAAATTTTGTTATTTAAACTTGTTTTCATTCCCATTTAATGTCAAACAACCCATCAGGATGTATTTAAAGTACTCAATTATAAGGCCAGTACCAGAATATCATTCAAGAAGAAATATTGGCTCTTTTTATTCTTGTCGACAAAAGTTTTAGTATAACCGTAGACTTACAGGCGCTTAATATTTGAAAAACTTTTCATCGCGGTACATAAAGAATCAAATTCTTATGCGGTGAGAATATTCAACAAAAGGGTAAATATTGGCCAAGATATTGATTAATACAACAAATATTGCAACTTCACATAAGCTCCTTCATGGAAGGCTATCTTTTTAATTAATTAGGTGGAGCACATTGGACTGTTGTACTAACACATAAGTCAGGGCCTATTACATTTGAATTCCCAAATACATCTTCAATATTAAGGCACCAAAATGTGCGCAATTAAATTATCTTTCTAAAACGCAACAGTTCATAAATCGGACCACTAACGAAGAGCTACGTTTAAACAAAATTTGCTTATATTCCAAATCAGATTATCTCCCTGCTTCACAATATGCAAATAAGGTATATTTTATAGAAAACCCTTACTATAATCAAACCCAAACCAAAACCCTCACGCATGCGCAGAGTGAAAAGGTGCACATGCGCAGAAGTCAAGGTGCACAGATCTCGTCAAGGTCCTTCCTAACCTAACCCTAACCCTAACTCCTTCCTAACCCTAGCCCTAACCTAACCCCTACCCCTAACCTGCCCTGGCCTCCTGGCCTGGCTCCCTGGCCTCTTCTTCTTAACCCTAACCAACCTGCCACCTAACCCTCCTAACCCTAACCCTGGCCTGGCCTAACCTCCTGGCCTACTTCTTCCCAACCCTGGCCTAACTGGCCTAACCTAACCCAACTCCTAACCTTCAACCTAACCCCTAACCCTAACCTCTTCTTCTTTGCCTGACCCCTACAGACCTGACCTGACCTAACCTAACTCTGCCTAACCTAACCCAAACCTGACCTGACCTAACCCTAACTCTGACCATATAAAAAAAAAGTTATAACACAAACGTTTCTTCAGTGAGGTCGGAAAGTGCGGCCGTACACTTCAGTGATACCAATAAGTTTCCATCTTCTAGATCGCCTTTTCATCTTTTCGGAACAGTTAATTTTAGAAAATATATCTATTCAAATCCATTCTACACCTGTTTGAAGATTGAGATCAAAGGCACTTTTCATACTATACTTAGAAATATTTTGGAAATTTCTGACGCATACAGTCACAAGAAAGGGCAGACATGCGCAGAAGTGAAAAGGGCACCTCACTAACCCTCGTCAAAGTCCACTACCCTCGTCAAAGTTACTACCTGACCTAACCCTTACACTAACCTTGACCTTAACCCAAACCCTGACCATAAAAAAAATTATAACACAAACGTTTTTTAGTGAGGTCGGAAAGTGCGGCCGTACACTTCAGTGATACCAATAAGTTTTCATCCTCTAGATCGCCTTTTCATCTTTTCGGAACAGTTAACTTTAGAAAATATCTCTATTCAAATCCATTCTACACCTGTTTCAAGATTGAAGTCAAAGGCACTTTTCATACTCTGTACTTAGAAATATTTTTGGGAATTTCTGACGCATACACAGTCACAAGAAAGGGCAGACATGCGCAGAAGTGAAAAGGGCACCTCACTAACCCTTGTCAAAGTCCACTACCCTCGTCAAAGTTACTATCCTGACCCTAACTCTAACTCTAACACTAACCTTGACCCTAACCCAAACCCTGACCATTAAAAAAATTATAACACAAACGTTTCTTCAGTGAGGTCGGAAAGTGCGGCCGTACACTTCAGTGATACCAATAAATTTTATTATTTAAAACTTGTTTTCATTCCCTTTAATGTCAAACAACCCATCAGGATGTATTTAAAAGTACTCAGTTATAAGACCAGTACTAAAATAGCATTCAAAGAAGAAATATTGGCACTTTTTATTTATGTCGACAAAGTTTTAGTATAACCAAAGCGCTTAAATTTTAAAACTTTTCATCATGAGGTACATAAAGAATAAAATGATTATGCCTGTAGAGAATATTCAAGAAAAAGGGTAAATATTGGACCCAGATATTGATAAATACAACAAATATAGCAACTTGACATAAACTCCTTCACGGAAGGCTATCATTTCTTAATTTTTAGGTGGAGCACATTGGATTGTTGTAACAGCAATTTGTGACACATAAGTCAGTACTAGTTTTCTTCAACGACCTATAACTTTTGAATGCCCCAATACTGACCTTTGACAGCAATGCACAAAACTAGATAACAACCTGGGATTCAGGTGAATCAATATATAAATGATCTTGCTGTATAGTTTTATGAAAAACCCAGTTATTTTGAAAAAGTAATAAACAAATTTAAAGATGCCTATCTGAATGTTGTGAAACTGAAAATTCTACCCTTTTCACCTAAATTAATTAAATGTTGCATTTGACTGTAATACACCAAACTACATAACAACCTGGGATTTAGTAAGATAAATATATAACTAAGATAGCTGTATAGTTTTATTAAAATCCCAGTTAATATGAAAAGGAATAAACAAATTTAAAGATGGCTATCTGAATGTTGTCCAAACTGAAAATTCTAGGTTTTTCACCTAGATTAATTAAATGTTGACATTTGACAGCAGTAACCAAAGTACATCAGCCGGATTCAGTAAGATCAACATTTAACTGAGATAGCTGTAAAGTTTAATGAAAATCAAGTTGATTTGAAAAGTTATAAAAAATTTAAAGATGACTATCTGCATTCAGTGGAATTAAAAATTCTAGTTCTTTATTAACCTAGATTAATTAAATCCTTGAACTTGACCGCAATTCACCAAACTACAAAATAACCTGAGATTCAGTAAGATCAATATTTAAGTAAGATATCTGTACAGTTTTATGAAAGTCAAGTTGATTTGAAAGGCTATGAAAAAATTAAAGATGACTATCTACATTCAGTCCGATCTGAAAATTCTAGATTTTTTACTTAGATGAATTGAATCACTTCATTTCATAGCAATACCAAACTACATAACATTGTATTAGTAAGATCAATATATAACTGAAATGGCTGTATAGTTCTATGAAAATCCCAATTAATTTGAAAAGTTAGAAACAAATTTAAAGATGGCTATCTGAATGTTGTCGAAACTGAAAATTCTACCTTTTTCACCTAAATTAATTAAATGCTGCATTTGACTGTAATACACAAACTACATAACAACCTGGGTTTAGTAAGATCAATATATAACTAAGATAGCTGTATAGTTCTATTAAAATCCCAGTTAATATGAAAAGGAATAAACAAATTTAAAGATGGCTATCTGAATGTTGAAACTGAAAATTCTACCTTTTACCTAAATTAATTAAATGTTGCATTTGACTGTAATACCAAACTACATAACAACCTGGGATTTAGTAAGATCAATATATAACTAAGATAGCTGTATAGTTTTATTAAAATCCCAGTTAATATGAAAAAATAAACAAGTTTAAAGATGGCTATCTGAATGTTGTCGAAACTGAAAATTCTACCTTTTTCACCTAAATTAACTAAATGTTGCATTTGACTGTAATACACAAACTACATAACAACCTGGGATTTAGTAAGATCAATATATAACTAAGATAGCTGTATAGTTTTATTAAAATCCCAGTTAATATGAAAAGTAATAAACAAATTTAAAGATGGCTATCTGAATGTTGTCGAAACTGAAATTCTACCTTTTTCACCTAAATTAACTAAATGTTGCATTTGACTGTAATACACAAACTACATAACAACCTGGGATTTAGTAAGATCAATATATAACTAAGATAGCTGTATAGTTTTATTAAAATCCCAGTTAATATGAAAAGTAATAAACAAATTTAAAGATGGCTATCTGAATGTTGTAGAAACTGAAAATTCTACCTTTTTCCCTAAATTAACTAAATGTTGCATTTGACTGTAATACACCAAACTACATAACAACCTGGGATTTAGTAAGATCAATATATAACTAAGATAGCTGTATAGTTTATCAAAATCCCAGTTAATATGAAAAGGAATAAAGAAATTTAAAGATGGCTATCTGAATGTTGTCGAAACTGAAAATTCTACCTTTTTCACCTAAATTAATTAAATGTTGCATTTGACTGTAATACACAAACTACATAACAACCTGGGATTTAGTAAGACCAATATATAACTAAGATAGCTGTATAGTTTATTAAAATCCCAGTTAATATGAAAAGTAATAAACAAATTTAAAGATGGCTATCTGAATATTGTCCAAACTGAAAATTCTAGTTTTTTCACCTAGATTAATTAAATGCTGACATTTGACAGCAGTACACCAAAGTACATAACAGCCTGGGATTCAGTAAGATCAATATTAAACTGAGATAGCTGAAGTTTGATGAAAATCAAGTATAGTTTTATGAAATCCTAGTTAATATAAAAAGTAATTAACAAATTTAAAGATGGCTATCTGAATGTTGTCCAAACTGAAAATTCTAGCTTTTTTCACCTAGATTAATTAAATGCTGACATTTGACAGTACACCAAAGTTTAACAACCCTAACCCTTAAAAAAAAAAAAAAAAAATAATAAATATAATTTAACTCAACACTCCAGCATGAGGCATAACGTACTCATTTATCAGACCAGTACCTAAATATCATATAAAGAAGAAATATTGGCACTTTTATATGTGTCGACAAAGTTTTAGTCTCCGTAGACTGAAAACTATGAACAAAAAGAATAAAATATGATGCGGTATGGAATAACCAAGAAAAGGTCAATGTTGGCACCCTATGATTGATGGTACAACACATATAGCAATTTGAAACTTAAAATCCTTCACTCTAATGTCTAACAATCAATCTTTAGGTACAAAAAGTACTCAATTACCAAGCGGTACAAGAATATCAATAAAAGAAAGAAATATTGTGCCTTTTATTGTTATCGACACAAATATAAGTAACGTAGACTTATACAGTGTCAAATTATCCATCATAAGAATAAAATGTTCATGCTGGCACAAGTATCATCAAAAAGGATAGATATTGGCACCATTTATAGATGCAGACAACAAATACAGCACCCTGAAACATTCATTTCTTCACTTTTGTGTCTGAGAATCCATCTAAACTCATAAATATTATAAAACATATGAAATATTGTCACTTTTAATGGGTATCGACATAAATATCAGTAACGTGCACTTATAAATCTCTCAATTGTTGTCAAATTATGCATTCTTATAGTTGTCGACAAAGTTTTAGTAACCGTAAACTCCAAACCTGTAAAACTATCAATCCTCAGGTACCGAAAGGATAAAATGTTAATGCGGTAAGTAATAACCAAGAAAAATGGTCAATATTGGCACCCTATATTGCTGAATGCAACAAATATAGCACTTCAAAACCTTTATTCTTTCACTTTTATGTCTGACAATAAATTTGAATGTATCAAATGTCCTCTATTACCTGGCCAGTACAAGAATATTATAACAAAGATGAAATAGTGTCGCTTTTAATTGTTTGCGACATAAAATCAGTAACCGTACACTTATAAATCTCTCAATTTGTGTCAAACTTTTCATTCTTAGATTCAAATAATGATGCGGACAAGAAAATCAGGAAGAAAGGAAGATGTTGGCACCTTTTGTTGATACCGACAACAAATTTTGTTATTTAAACTTGTTTTCATTCCCATTTAATGTCAAACAACCCATCAGGATGTATTTAAAAGTACTCAATTATAAGGTCAGTACCAGAATATCATTCAAGAGAAAATATTGGCTCTTTTATTCTTGTCGACAAAAGTTTTAGTGTAACCGTAGACTTACAGCGTAATTTTGAAAACTTTCATCGCGGTACATAAAGAATAAAATTATTATGCGGTAGAATATTCAAGAAAAGGGTAAATATTGGCCCAAGATATTGATGAATACAACAAATATAGCAACTTGACACTTCGCTCCTTCATGGAAGGCTATCATTTCTTAATATTTAGGTGGAGCACATTGGATCGTTGTACCAGCAATTTCTGACACGTTTTCTTCAACGACCTATAACTTTTGAATGCCCAATACATTTTCAATATCAAGACACCAAAATGTGCGCAATTGAATTCCTTTCAAAACGCTAAACAGTTTATAAATCGGACCGTCAACAACAGAGATACGATTTTTCAAAGTTTGCCTATAAGCCTTAACAGATTATCTCCCTGAATTTCAATATGCAAATTTTGGCATACCTTCTTGAGTAATTGTTACAAAGACTACTATATAAGCAAGTCAGTAAGTGTATAATATAAGCATATCGGCGCATGCGTACTTGAAATTTGGGGTTCGGAGTTAGGGTTACAAAACAAGTTCCGGCTAACACTAACTAACCCAACCCTAACCCTCATATATTCATACGCCAGCCATATAACACCAAATAAAATGACACTACGACCCATTATTCGCTGAATTTCCTAATACCCTAACCAAACACTAACCCTGACCTAACCCAAACCCTAACCATAACACTAACCCTAACCTGACCATAACCCCAACCTAACCCTGACCATAACCTAACCTGACCCAAACCCAAACCCAAACCCTAACCCTCTCAATGAAAAATTGCATACAGACTTTGAACGTTAATAACTTTGGCATTTCTCAACCGATTTAACAGATCTTTGGCGTTTGGAAAGCCCAGACAGGCTGCTATTTGATCAATTTATTGTTTTGTCGTTCATATTAAAGCCTTTCTTTTCCTGTCAACCTGTAACATTGCAATCTGGTCATTTCTGAGGCTCGTATCTTTGCCATTTCTCAAGCAATCGGAAAACATCTAAGTAAATAAGACTCGTTTTTCAAGTTCTTTCAGGATAACCTCAGGTCGGAACTTCATTCCTGTAAAAAAGTTGGGTTCAAAATCTGCCAATTCTTTGAAAGATTTGCAATTTTTCACAAGAACAACGAAATCTGCGTCATTTACTACCTTAAAGCTGGAACTTTTGGTATACATAAGCTGACAAAATGCGCCAGCTATTGGTGTATATAAGACGTGTATATCTATCGGGGTTGTGCGTATCAACATGAAACGTGTTTGAACAAAATCGATGAAAGACGAAATACGCCAGCTATTTCACGGTCCAAAAGCGTTTTCATGGTTTCTCATTCTCAGAATAAGGTGTGTGAAATTTAAAGTGTGTGGTCCACTTGCAAGAGAAATCAATATAGTTAAAAAAAAAAAAAAAATTATAAATATAATTTAACTCAAACACTTCATAAAAGTACTCATTTATCAGACCAGTTAATAAATAAAAAAAAAAAAAAATAAAAATAATAGATATAAAACACTCCAGCATGAGGCATAAAACTACTCATTTATCAGACCAGTACTTAAATATCATATAAAGAAGAAATATTGGCACTTTTATATCTGTAAACAAAGTTTTAGTCTCCGTAGACTGAAAACTATGAAC
>JAASAO010002872.1:0-10092 GCA_017311375.1 Mytilus coruscus
AAAGGAGTAGGGCCACGAAGGGTTAAAAACGGCCCTGTCTCAGAAATTGACGAAATTACTGCAGAAGGATCACTAACTAGTGTAGTTCATAAAACGATAACCATTAGACTTGTAACTGTGTTTGTATAATTTTCCAGGGCGTCAGAAAAGACCATGGTACAATGGTATTTTAGCCATTTGCGCGTAACGTTAAAATTGTTTTCATTAACGTTCTAGTAACTTTATAATCATTTTACCACAAGAATTTTTTTACAAAATATTTCTTGAATCTCGTCCATATATCTTGTTTTTAACTCTATTAACAGAAACATACTAATATTAAGTTTTAAGCTGCACATAAGCGCTTCAATTAAATTTTGTATAAGTGACCCGAATACTCGTTTTCTGTATTGATATTCACGAAATAGAAATTGCATAGACTATGTAAACAAACATAATTCTATAGCATGGATTAAATTAAAAGTCATAAAGGATTTTAAAACATAAGCAATGAATGTTTTCTACTGGGCAGAAGGAATTTAGATATAAAGCTTTAAAATATCTTGGCGAGCGAAGTACAGTCGTAAAAAGTATGAGGATAGTTGATCACACCACATCATCTTATTCACCGTGATTCACTTAAACACAGACAAGTTTATATTCTAGTAAAGAAGTAAAAGATGAAAACACAGATAAAGATAAACATTGTGTATAGACAATACATAGCATTATATGTACTTCACTAATCATAGACCACATTACAATTGTACAAAAGTCATCAGACACCAGAACCACACGTGCACTCATAAAATCATTCTCATTCCGGAGGATTACATACTTACTCTCAAAGCAACATTCAGAATTAAACACTTGAAGTTGAATGAACAATAGTTTCATATGATACTGCCATTCATACGTCACTGACCACATTACATAATACTGCTATCTCTAAAGCGCATGAAATATGTAGTCATCTGTAAAATTGAAATATAATTCTTTCAAATGGTTCAATGAATCCTTTTTATCCCAGAACTTTTTTACTATACAAAGTAATAGTTTAAAGGCAGTGGCTATTTTTCCGGCGCCGCCAAAATTGAAAATATGCTATTTTGCCAACTCTCGGTAAGCGGAAGCCAGCATGCCAGTAAAATAGATTTTGTTTACAGATATGTAATTCAAAACTAACTTATTTCAAAACTAAATTTAATTTAAACATTTTTGATTTTGAAGCTATGTGATTGATTTTTTTAGACTGTATAACGTTTTTATCAAATCGATTTGCTATGAGATTTTTGTCTTTCATTTTTTTTTTTTACAGCATAGTTTAAAAATCTGAGATTTTATTCTTATGCATACATGTAGCATTAAACTGATTTTAGAAGTAATTTCAACTACATGTTTTGATCTGATTTCATTGCTACAAATGGATGCTCGATAGTTTTATTTTTATTCCTTTTACAAATTCTTATTTTCACTTGGACTCATAAATGTTTTTAAACGATTATATGTATCTCAAATATTGTGACATTTATCTTATTCATCTATATGTCGAATAATAATTTGATAGCCACTGCCTAGTTTAAAAAACTCAAAAATTTGACAGAATACTCATTCTCAGTTGTCCATTGTGGACGATTTCATTTAGCGATTTAGCTATATTCAATTAAATCTATCCGACTTTTGCATGTTTCTATCAATTACGTTTTAAAAGAACAAATACTTTTATTATTTTATGATTCGTGTTCTCGTTGAAGGGGCATAAGCTACGAGATATAGAAAAAAACAGATTTTTTTTGTTCAATCATTAATGAAAGTGAAATAGTGAAATACTAATTCGCTTTTAGCAGCCAGTTTGGTTTAGTTTTGTCAAAATATCAAAGAAACATCGCTAATGAATTATTCACTTGCAAGTGGATAATTCGGCCTCATTAAATCCGTATTCATGTGAAGTTCAATTGAACCCCTTAGCTAGAGATGGGTTACGCATGAACTAGGCATGTTCATGTATTAAAAGAACAAGAATGTCAACATTGGAAGTTAAACAAGGGTAAACCATTTGGTTGACTGATTCGATCTACAAAAACTCATTCTTATACAGGTAAAAACGATTATTAACATATTGATTTAACCTATAATATCAAATCAAACAGACCTAGAAAAATCCAATTGCACGAGTTTGCTATCTATTTATATCTTTGTTTATGTTTATATCGGGTAAGATGACCGTCGGCAGTCTTCAGAAGGTCGCCTCGATGGTTAATTAGATGGCGTCTAGACTAAAATACACACGAAATGCTGATACATACTATCGAGTCTATGCATCGTAAATTGTTTATTTTATACCTTTTTAATTTGGATATACGTTTTAGTATGTTATAAGTCGAATATGAGAATTTGAGTCAAATCGGTGAACATGAATTTGACAGCTAATGCCCCTTTAAGTTTTAAACTGAAATTCTGTTTTAAGGTTTTCACAATTGTCAATTTATTCTTAATTAGCTTTTATCTTGTAATCTTAACTAGTCTTGCTCGTGGTTAAAGTGTTCCGGTATTCCACATATACTATCATTCTTATCTCGAAAAAAGTTCGAGTGTACTTTGTTATTATTTTTATTATCATTTGGTCAAATTAAACAGATTCATGCCTCAATCCGTATGAAAATAGAAGATGTGATATTATTGCAAAGAAGACAACTTTCAACCAGATACCGAATGACGTGCATGGATTCATTATAAAACTAATAGAAATCCATGAATATCAGTTTTTTTTATTTGGCGTTGATTGTAACGATATAAGTGTATGTAAGCTGCGTCCATTGAAGTAATGTATTATCTATAACTATAATTAATATACAATATCAATTATTTTCGTCTATATATAAAAGGGGATGTGGTATGATTGCCAATGATGCAACTCTCCACAATGTTTGTTTTCTTTAAAGTGAAATGAAATGTGAACTATTTCTCATGGATATGTTATATTAACCTGTACAAATGTTTTAAGAGTTTTCAAAAAGTTTGCTTAGTTGCAAAAAGTACGATATTAACAAATAGGTTCAAAAAGATGAGCAAGAGGAATACTGTGATAAACGTCAATGTGACAGCTACCTAACAATGATAAACTTAATATTTCTATTCTTCAACTACACTCTGCTCACTGTCACTTTCGTCCATGGCATGTGGGATAAATGCTGCATCATCAAGAGAAGCTACTCAATTCTGGACTCCATGTGTGATGTCCAGATTATGTCTTGTATACCCTAGATACCAGAGTCAAGAGGCAATGTGCGCAAATTAACATGTTCTCGTCTGGAATATGCATCTAACTTGCCGCTTGACGTTAAACATCATCACGAGACAAACAACTCGTGTAGTAAAATGGTGTGTTTCTTTGATATTCAATATTCTTTTTTTTTTCTTTTTTCCAAAAAAGTGAAATAATAGACGCGTAAATATCTTCTCAAAAGATTTTAAAATCAATAGACGCGTAAATGTCTTCTCAAAAGATTTTAAAATCTTTAATCATTTATTTAATTATGTTTAAAGTCATTATTGTACTGTAACTTTAGAGGAGATATGATTGATAGTTGTTTGACGAACGTCCAGTGGCAAATACTTCATGCATATTTATGACGGAGAGCAATTTAAAGAATCTATTTCAAACAGGAAACAAGAAATTGCATGTGTTGTCATTGAACATAAGAGAAAATTCTCCAAAAGGGGAAATAAAGAATCATAAGACCAATCAAATCATACAACACCATGAACATTTGAGGCGTAAAAAACAGCAATAAAAAATATAAAAACAGGTAACTACAGATTGAACACGAACTTCGGGCCACCACAAGAAACGAAAAAAAATCAGAAATATAAAGATATCTCATAGATAATTTATTCATAGTAAGCAGCCATTTTTGTTGGTCGCTTGTAACATAGTCTCACTCAAATTTAAAAGGGACCACCAAAAAGGGACCAAATAAACAATTGCTCCTTGTATGCATTCTGACCAATTATGCATGCTATCCCGCGTGAATATCATATATTTATTTGAAGTTACCCAAGCTATATGATTGTGTTGGATAGTTTTGTTTCATCTTTATTTCAGTTTTCATTGAAAACAAATATTTGTTCTGGTTGAATGTCACGGACAGTATACACCATGCCCTCTCATGGCGTCGTAATTTTTATTTTAATTAAAGAAATATTGAAAAGCTTATTTAACCACTGTGCAATATGATATCAAAATTTTCACGTGGTTTCTTCTTATGTCCTACGATTTTCTATGTATGTTATTGTTCATAGTTCTGTAATTTTTTTACACCATCCGTAGTAATTATTTAAAAAAATTTTAACTTGGCATGCCATACATGATAGAAAATGCGGACGTGAAAGAAAGCACTTCATCAAAAGCGTCAACATGAGATTTCATTCCGCGGAGGTTACATTTCGACGATTTCGTCTTTAAAAATATAATACGTGTATCTAAAAGGAAATTTGTATTAAATTTTATGTTGCCACCCATATCGATCTGCTGGATGTAGAATTTTACGAAAAAAAACTACGGCTCTGATTTAAAACTGTCATATTTTTGTTTGCATAGCACAGACTGGGCTAATTATTACAAAATAACGTGGAAATGAACTTTAAAATAATTTGCAAATTCATAATTTTATTTCCACCAATTTGTCTTGTTTTTAATAAAAACAGTTATGAGGACGTATACGTGTTTAAAACCTCGCCGGATCGACGGTTAACGAAGCTTCGCTAAAAACAAAGACTTGTTATTCCATTTTCTTCTTTTTTTGGGTTATAAATAAGAAAATAATAAATTATAGAATTTATTCTATTTATAGCAATTGTACAAGTTCTTGGTACAGTTATTTCGTCACAGAATCTATCGATATCCGATCGTACATCGGAAATGGCGGCGTTGAATCAGGATTTGCTTGTTAGCAAAATTTAAATTTTCGATGTGGCCACAGGCCTCGACCACGCTAAATATTATTGCAAACTGAGTCAAAGTGTCAAACAATCAAAATAAGAGTAAAATTACTTTGGTCGAGGCCTGTGGCCAGTGCGAAATTTAACCAGGAAGTGTGAAAATCTTTAAGAATTTGGACATTTTGAGCGTTTCGGTTTGATTCCGGGTATTACGTCACATTACAATGACGTCACAAAATATGATTTTATACTATAATAACATATAACGATATACGTAGATATGTTTTAGCTATAAAGGATCCACCTTATTTCTCTTTTATTTTTGTCACCTCACAGGGCCAATATCGGCACTTCGTGGCCATACTCCTTTGTCTTTATCTCTGATCATGTGTCATTGAATGATGCTGTGTACCTAGCAGCATGATAAGGTGCCTAGTCAGAATGACAAGGTTTCACTGGCTTATTTTAGAGAGTGTATCTTGAAAATTTGCAAGGTTTATTTTGTCGACCTCTGCAAAATTTTCACGGACGAAAAATCTCACATTACCATTGACATCGTCATTATACCATTGAAATTGTCATTATCACCATTGACATTGTCATATCACCATATTGACCAATGGGTTACTGTTATTCCAAACTTGCAGTTTTTCTGTTCACTGCAATCGCGATCGTCAATAATCTATGCAGAGCATTGTAGTAAGTGCAGACAAATCTTGGTTTTAAACCAGGTTCAGAAAATCTACAATGAAAGCTTTTTCAGCTTGAATGCTATAAAAATATTTGTCATAGACTCTTTTCAAGGGAAATTTCATTTTTCTATATAGATCACCCCCGTGACAATTTTTTGTGTTGTATGTTATTAACATTCTCCCATGTTCGGAATTCTTTTTTTTGTTCAAGTTTATATTTATTTAATACATCAATTTCACAGTCACAAGAAAATACTCCACGAATCGTTTTATCGGTATATTATGGGGCAATTTTAAAAAGACGTTTGATGTATACTTAACGGCATTTAAATATGACCAGAAGGACCAAAGAAAAAAAAACAATTAAGTTTTAAAAATATGTTCCATCTAAAGGCGTCTAATATCGTTTTTTAAGATATAATTTGTATACCTTAATCATGAAGAGTCAGTACGCTAAGAGAGAAAACTCAGGTATTTCACATCATGCCAATCTTATACGGTAATATTCTATACAAAGCACAAAAATGTCGGCATTCACCTCAAAAGCTAACCAAACATTTAAACAGACTTATTCAGAAGGGATATAGTTACGATCCTGTTGTCAGGTCATTAAAGATGGCATATTTTGGTATAAATATTTATTCACTCATATTGTCTTTGCATGGAAATAAACAAATTTATTCTAAAACAAGTTGTTGGCATGAAACGGGTTATGTTCTTATCATATATTTCATGATGATATGATACTAAACTCCTAACGGAGAGATTGTGCTTGATTTTCATATTATGAAGACATTATCTTTCAATCAGATTAATTTAGGTCTGGAGCGGGTATATCAGTAACTGCTAGTAGTCCGTTGTTTATTTATGTATCATTCTCATTTTGCTTAGTTTCTTTTGTAATCTATTCAGACATCGGACACTGAGTTTTACTGTGCGTGTTGGTGTGTGTTTGTATATTCTACATAGGTTAGAGGTATAGGGTGAGGGTTAAGATCTCACAAAACATATTAACCCCTGTCCCAAGCCAGGAGCCTCTGGCCTTTGTTAGTCTTGTTTTTTTTTCAATTTTAATTCATTTATATTTTGGATTTTAGTGTGACGTCCATTTTCACTGAACAAGTACACATTTTTTGAAGGAGCCACCTGAAGCCCGCGTCCGGGTGCTGGATTTTCTTTTTTGAAGACCCATTGGTGGCCTTAAGCTGTTTTCTGCTCTTTCATCGGGTTGGTATATATATATACGGATATTTGACATGTTCAACACACATGTAGGTATACAGTCGTGCTCTGCGGGTAAACTACTTAATAAAATTCACATCTTTTGGTCATTATCGTACTTTTCAGTATACTACTCATGTTCGGAATTAGTTGATTCCACACACATAGTGCACACGTATACATCATTAACATGTTCGTCAAGATATTTTGCTTAAAACAAGGAAAAAGAAAAAAAGAAACAGTGAAACATTTAAAGATAATGTCGACAATTTGAAAATTTAAAACACCTTTATTGAAACAAATTGCATTTCGTTCTACTATGCAGATTGGATCATTTTTCAAATTTTAATATTGCAAAGTAAAATGAAAAATGCTCTAGATTAGAGCATTTTTCATTTTCCAATTATAATGTCAAAATGAAAAATGCTCCATCTTAGAGCATTTTTCATTTTTCAATATTAAAAGTCAAATTGAAAAATGCTCCACGTTGGAGCATTTTTCATTTTTCAATATTTAAAGTCAAAATGAAAAATGCTCCACGTAAGAGCATTTTTCATTTTTCAATATTTAAAGTCAAATTGAAAAATGCTCCACGTTAGAGCATTTTTCATTTTTCAATATTTAAAGTCAAAATGAAAAATGCTTAAGGTTAGCAATTTCAATATTTGCTTTTTGGATTGAGATTGAAATATGTTTTTTCTAAAACAAGCAAATGCAAATGTTTTAATTTATTCAAACTGTTGATAAATTAAATCAATTTTAACACAAACTTATTATTATTTTTTTAATATCCTCGTGAAATCAAAAATGTAATCTCATGAAAATTACAAATTTCAAATCTCATTAAGAAAATGATTTTTCAAAAGTGACTTCAAAAGATTTTTGTTACATTTTTCAAACCAATTAACTTTAAAATTTTTAGAGCAATTTGCAAAATCTATTTTTTCAGTTTAAAATGACAAGTGTTTGGCGTAAATATACACGGTCTATTAAAGCTTCCAATTTTAATATTCTTGTTTCTTTTAAAAATGTGCATTGTATGTTTTCTACGAAAATTTAAAAAACCATATGCACCAGCCCAATAGCCAGTACTTCTGTGTTGACATGCATTATCATTGATATGGTCATAATTATAAATTTTGAATCATCATTGCTCTTAAACTTTTTACTTTATTTGGCCTTTTTAACTTTTTTAACTCGATCGTTACTGATTAGTTTTTGTGGACGAAACGCGAGTCTGGCGTAAAGAAATGTTAAGTCTAGTATCTTTGATGAATTTATTCATAAATCATTTAAAGGCATTGGAAAAAAATAGAGGCAGGAGTCTACGCAAAGTAAATTTTTTTAACTTTAAAGAACAATAGCCTGATTCTATGATTCAGGAAGTAAGAGGCACGATTGATACCGACTAATCTATCCGACAAAGATATTTCGTGTAAACGTCTGAAAGAGTTTTTATACACGTTTACTTGTCTTGCTTTTTACTTCAACAACACATTGATAGACTCATCTTCTGTGAATTGGTTTTCAATTTCAAATATATAGACCACTTCCTCACCACCAACCGACTCCTCAGAAACCGACTTACAAACAAACACACAAAGTATGAGTAACATATGGTCCAGATAATCGAACTAATTCATGAACTTGTAATTTTGTGGTTGACGTTGATCGTTGTCTGTCATATTTGATTTTGGGTTATTGTTTTGTGCATAAGATACTAAACCCTAATGGGAGGGATTGTGCCTGATATTCATATGATGAAGACATAATCTTTCAATCAGTTTAATTGAGGTCTGGAGCTGGCATGTCAGTTAACTGCTAGTAGTCTGTTGCTATTTATGTATTATTGTCATTTTGTTTATTTTCTTTTGTTACATCTTCTGACATCGGACCCGGACTTCTCTTTAACTGACTTTTAATGTGCGTATTGTTATGCGTTTACTTTTCTACATTGGCTAGAGATATAGGGGAGGTTGAGATCTCATAAACATGTTTAACCTCGCCGCATTTTTGCGCCTGTCCCAAGTCAGGAGCCTCTGGCCTTTGTTAGTCTTGTATTATTTTTACTTTTAGTTTCTTGTGTATAATTTGAGTTTAGTATGACGTCCATTATCACTGAACTAGTATATATATTTGTTTAGGGGCCAGCTTAAGGACGCCTCCGGGTGCGGAATTTCTCGCTGCATTGAAGACCTATTGGTGACCTTCTGTTGTTGTCTGTTCTGTGGTCGGGTTGTTGTCTGTTCTGTGGTCGGGTTGTTGTCTCTTTGACACATTCCCATTTCCATTCTCAATTTTATACAAAGTGCCGTTGGTTTTATCGTTTGAATTGTTTTTATATTTTGTCATGTTGGAACTTTGTATAGCTTACTATGGGTTTAAATGGGTTTAAATTTGTCCAGCGTTGATGGTTACCATAACTTGTTAACATCAACGTCATATCGTCTCTGATAGATAGTTGTCCTATTATCAATCATATTACATATTCTTATTTTTACATGGTACACATACATTTTATATAACATGTTTATTATTAAAGTTCTTTTTATCAAGGTAAGGTAAATTAAATGCTTTACATATTCCAGTCATTTACTTCCGACTTTTATAATAATTTCATTTACAAATATCGCCTTTAACCGGAACAACTAATACACCGTTATGCCTAACCAAATTGGCCTTGAGATTTATGCATTTTTACAAACAAATTGAAATTCATCAATTAGTAAAAGGATGTAATTTTTTTTAACAGCAAACGATTGGATAATCAAGACATGTGCCGCTTGGTTGAAAATTCGTTCAACCTTATAAATACTACATGTGAACATCAAAGTTGTTCATATCTTATTTCAAAGAGCGAAACAGAGAGAGCAGGATGGCTCAAAATTACCAGGTAAGATTTCATTGCACTATTATGTATATAGTTATTAGCCTTTTCCACAATTATTGTGCATATTTATCATATTTACGATTATGGTTCTTCAGTAAATCATTTAACATATTTGTTCAGATATTTTCAAAATTAAGACCCAAATGAATAAAGAGATTTAACCATATGATTTGATTTTATTAACAAAACTGTTTTTGTGCTCTAATTAACAATCGAAAGCTATTGACCTGAGGTGCTCTTGGTGGATCACAATTCTTTGAGAGGCGCTTATCGTTTCGGTCATAGGTAATAAAAGATAATCAAATCCATTTTTAATAAATTGAAAATCGAATATATTATATAAAATAAATATAAGCATTACTGCCATCA
>JAASAO010002848.1:0-11398 GCA_017311375.1 Mytilus coruscus
GACACTCCACAAGATAATATTAATAATTTTGAAGTTCTTGAATCTTTAAATTTCCACTTCTTTTCGGTACCATAAAAGCTTGAACAAAGTAATATTCAAGGTACATGGACATGTTTTTGTTTGTTAATTATGTTCAGTTTTTATGTTTATTCTTGTGCTCGTGAGGTTGACTATCATCATTAATCAAACTGTTTGGTTTTCCGTTAAGGTGAAAAGAAAATATTGATACACATGAATTTGGAACAGACATATGAGTGTTGAAACCTTTAAGATTTTCTCAGTACCGTTTTGTTTTATAAAGGGACGTAACACCACTACTAACCGTGTATGAAATAAGCCCCGCCTCCCTACTAACCTAATATGGAATATACACGGTCTCCACGCGGACGCATTTAACCAATCATATACCTAGAAATGTATAGGAGGTAAGATAAATGGGATTTATGGGTAGATGGATTAGATACGCTTGAAGAATTTCAACAGAAAGCGAATTCATTACTTCTACGCATACAAATAGATTTGCTGCACACCTGTGAGAAATAAGAATTTGTTTACGTTTTTAAAACTAAATAAAAAATAACATGATAAAACTGATTTGAATACAAAACCTATTGACAAACATTTATACCTTCATTCTATGTCTTTACATTCTACTTCTATGAAAGCATCAATACCATATGGTTCAGGGTCAGATTTAAACGAATTTTCTCTGAAGAATCAGCATACAAAATGCAGAGAAATAAAATTAAGAAAAATCTGTTTGAACGTGGTTATAAAAAGTCATGTAAAACGGTGGAAAATAAACTGAATAAAGTGGTCAAATTAGACAGATTATAGAACGAAAAATTAAAGCCAGACCGAATACCTTTAGTCTTAACTTAAGATGCGATAAAGACCTAAAGACATTTTAGTTCATAAAAGCATAACGCTTTATTTTGAACAGGCTATTATAACCCTAAAAACACATTGTTTTGTCTAATCGTTTGCTTTTCATAAATTAAACATTTATATCAATTCTATTTATAAATATTCTAAATCGCTTTACTTTACTGCTTCATATCTGCTATAAATGTTTTTAAAAATTACCTTCACAAAATTAAAGGTAGCTGTTTTGGAGAAAAAGTGTTCACACCATTTACCTGTATAGAACGTGCAATCAAAATATAGCATGTACAAGTGTTGGCAATAGTTTCGACCTATAGTTATGGCTGAAAACTATTGTATGTTGAAAATAAAAGTTTGACGTTGAATTAAGAAATATTTGTTCTCCTTGAAATTCTAACGAAAAGGTAATTATTAAAACATGTGTAAGTTTTTTTCAAATAGCATGTCAATGGAGGAGCACAAAGAAATTTGTTTTGCTGTTTCTTGATTTGTATAAAGATATTGATTAACAACAGAAGCTGAATGATTGTCAGGTATATCGTTGTAAAATTGACGGGAAAAATTCTTACGAAGGAATATTTCTCCACATACCAAATCAGCTTAAAGAAACCAAGTGCTTAAAACGTGTTTTTGTGTAAAATGTTTACAAAAGTCAAAAGTTACTGGCAACAATAATTAAATGAAGGTATTCGCTCACCTTTATAATAGATTAATTGCTGTACCCCAAATCTCCTTTATAAGTACTCACAGTGAAGAACGAAAACACAAAATATTTCCTCATCAAGTACATCTGACGTCGTCAGTTTGTCTTATCAGTATGACTATCCCATTGGTATCTTAAGCTCTCTGTAGATGATAAGTCATATATTCAGGTACACATACTGTCCTCTCATGGATAAGTAATTAACATAGTATGTTCGTCATAAATACGATCACAAACGCAAAATATGAAACAAAGATTTTCATCTCAGTATTGTATAACATACTTTTCTCGAACAAAACGTTTTGGCTTTAGGTGTTACTGTAGCTACTACGGAAGGCTTCGCTGTCACCCCATATGGAATTTACTGACCCCGTATATATCGTGTTAGGTCACTAACACATTATGTAACTAATAGTACCTCATAATATTGTTCTATATGTAAATCGTACTACTACGAGTGCCTTGTAAAAGAATTAGGAATAAATGCGCATTCGGGTAATCCATATACAAAAACATATCATTTGACAAGGATGATATTTTGGCTAATCATAAGTCCTTCATGGCTTCAATGAACATTACATTGAAAAGCAAATCTGAGGACTTACCTTGTTTGTATTGGATACCTAAGTTTCACTGAATTCCGTACAAACAACGGTACATTGCCGGCTCATCTGCATGTACTACAAAGAAATTGTCCATTAGATTGACAAAATTCTGTCCGCACTGAAAGAAGGTCATCAGAAATACTGTGAAACTGTTTACTCGCGTAGTGGTATTAACTAAATGTGGATTCTAAAAAACTCTAAAGAACTTCTGGATAGTTTAAAATCTCGATCTTTCTCTGAAATTAATTCTATCAAAATTTTTGATTTTTCAACCCTGTATACCACCATTCCCCATGTGAAATTGAAAATCGTCTAATAGAAATAATCCACAATGCTTTTAAATACAAAATGGTAGCATACGCTATAACATTTATTGCTTTGGGATACCATACGGCATATTTTGTTAATAGTGAACAAAAAGTAAAACATGCTACACAGAGGAACAAGTGATCAGTACGCTGGAGTTTCTTATTGACAACATATTTGTTAAATTTGAGGTAGACTTTTCAACAAATTGTCGTCATTCCTATGGTACGAACTGTGCGCCTTTCCTTGCCGACCTCTTCGTACTTTTATATGAGTCGGAGTTCCTTCAAAACAAGAAGATCAAAGAAGCCAGATCATTTAATTTCACATTCAGATATACTGATGATGTTCTTTCCATTAACAATCCAAATTTTTCTGATTGGGTTCCATTAATATGTCCTCCAGAACTAGAAATTAAAGAAACAACAGACACGGCTTCCTCCACCTCATTTATAGGCTTATACCTCGAATTTGTATAAGTGGTCATTTCAGTACCAGAATCTATGACAAGTGAGACGATTTTAATTTTGATATTGTAAATTTCCCCACTTTAGCAGCAATATACCAACTTCACTTGCATATGGGATACACATTTCCCAACTCTTTAGTTATTCAAGAGCTTGCAGCTGCTACTCAGACCTTATAAAACGTCAACAGTGTCTGAGCAGAAAGTTGACGAATCAAAGAACGTCTCGTCTTTTTCTAAAAGTTCATCGGAAAATACCAAGACCTTGTTGATTAATATTCCTTCAACTTCACAAATAATTCTTGAAGTATAGATTCTAGGTACTGTCGTTGTTTATCGTCTTAGTTACGTGTTATGGTGTTCTTTTATTTGTCTTTGTATATTTTAAGCTTTACTGTTTATAGATATTATAAGAAGATGTGGTATGAGTGCCAATGAGACAACTCTCCATCCAAGTCACAATTTGTAAAGTAGTGCACTTCTGGCTATGATATATTTTATACATCCCGCCATTGTGTTATTGTGCTATGGTCAAGGGTGACTGGGGAATAGAAGTATGGTCACCATTGGTCTTCCTCCGACCGGCGGTAAAACCCTCGTCAAAGTGGGGCGTCCGTTTGGCTGTGCGGGATGTACAAATTTGCAGCCACGTCCGGTCAGAATGAGGACGTTAAATCCGATGCCTCGTGTAAAGAGAGTGCCACGCTCTTTGCACGTTAAGAACCCTTGCAACAACTCTTTGAGGGGTCCGTAGGTGACCTGTTGCAAGGCTAAATTTCTGTCCCTATCCAATATACCCTCATTTCCCGTGGCAATCTAAATTTCTCCAACCTGGATCCCGGAAGCCCTATTACAGAACCTACCTATTGTATTTATTGTTAACTTTTATCGTCCTGAATATGCATGAAATATTTGCCACTGGACGTTAAGCAACCAACAATCAATCAAATCATTTTTATTCTATGTACTTTGTATATAAAGTGTGTATATGCCTTTTTGTTTTTCTTTGTTGAAATAGTTATTTGTTTTTGTAGTAATTAAGGTTATAACTCAATGTTGACTGCTGTTCCCAATTTTGACATTTTACCAATTATGTCTGTTTGTTTTGCGCACATTGTTGTCAATATAATGGAATTCTATGCGAGTGTCATACAAGTGAGAGGTTTAGCTAGCTATAAAACCAGGTTTAATCCACCCTTTTCTAAATCAGGAAATGCCTGTACCAAGTCAGGAATATGACAGTTGTTCATTTTCCATTCGTTTGATGTGTTTGAGCTTTTGATTTTGCCATTTGATGAGAGACTTTCCGTTTTGAATTTTCCTTGAGTTCGGTATTTTTCTTGTTTTACTTTTCACAGTATAATTGAATAAATCTATTGGCTTATAAAAGATCACGTGATGTGAACTAATTCGGATATTTTCGTCCAAAACGGCAGTGCCGGTGAATCACCTCGACAAATTGTACCGTTCGGGAAAACCCTATTATTCACCGCCGGTGAGGCCAAATTGAATACCAATATTTGTTCGAAATAAGAAAAAGTTACGGCCCTATGAGTCGGGAGCTAAAGCCCTCGGGTAATAACCATTAGCAGGGTTGACAATTTTGGATATTCCCTCCTCGGACGGCCGTAATTGTACATTTAATTTATCTCCTTCGTATTGACCAATCAAAATTATGCATTTTAACATGATGTATAATAGTATAAATGAATGAATAATAGAATTATTGGTAAAATCTTTAAGTTTGAAGAAATGAGGTCTCATTTATTCCAAAACGTATTTGAAAAGCATCTGTAATGTTTTGTTTTCTTTGCAAATAATTTGTTCCCCGCAATAGAGGTTCCTCATGTATTAGCCACATGGTAGACAAAATAAAATTCGGTCTCTGAATGTATTAGTTCTATTTATTTATCCGTATCGTTCGTTACCTTTTTGCGATTGCGCCAGATTGATTCGGTATACCAATCATTGATAAGGAAACCGAATTAAAAGATAAAACAAATTTCATCGTTATTGTAAACAAACAATAGAAACGTGAATATTAAACCGAATCTTCTTTTATTGTTTTTAGTACTGTTGTGCATTAAATACAGTTTTCATTTTCTTTTAAATTATCTAAAACATATAACAAAGTACATTTAATATGTTTCATCACCCCATTAGAACACCTGATGTTATAACTGATATGACACTCAATAGGAATATAGCTATAACACAAACAGTTCTACAGGTTTCGGCCTCGGTCTCATCATTCGACATTACAACGAAAAATATACAATCAGGAAAATAATGTATATACTCAGCAATACATATTGAATTATGGCGAGATCCCTTTTTCATCTATCTTCAAATATTGTGCTGTTGTCACCATTTCCTTGATGATGAAAACAAAGAGGACAAATGTCAACATCGTTAGCTGCTTTCCATAGCTAGGCATCTGAAATGACATGAATTTAAGATGCCATAGTCAGCAACAATTGCATTGTTTTATAGTTTATTAGATGTTTCCACTTTTCATGCCGTCTGAGATGTTTTTGTTACTTGACATATTGAAAAGATTTTGACCCATGATGTCATACAGTGATTACGATATCATAATTGACCCTGCGTAAGAGAACACTTTTTCTTACAGGAGTTATCCTGAGCGCTCTCCTTTTCTTGTTATCTTTATTTCTCTGTAACCGTACAAGATATCGACAAAATATTTTTTTCCACATTGTTCGTCTACTCTTAAGGATGCTTTGATTAAGTTTAACTGAATGATATCTTATGAGAGTTAATGGGCCAAATAATTGTTTACGACATGGCACATACAACTTCAACGCATTTGAGTTGAAGTGTTTCTGTGACCCTTTGTTGGAGTTTTCTCTATTTACATATTTGATATCAATATAACTCCTCAACCATAAACGCAAACGACCTGGACCTTTCGATTTGAGATCAATGGCCTATGACCTTGAATTCAATGTCGAAGGTCAATTTGACGTTCTACATTTTGACCTTTGACAAAAATTCATACTGGTTCATTATAAAACCATTTGGTCTTTTGCATTAGGTTCGAAGACATATGACCTTTATAAAGGCCAAGCAGAAGTGACATTCTTTGAACCGAAGTAGACATTTTACACATATTAATAAAAAAGTTCCGAGAAACCATTTATTTTAAAATCAGTTTGAAGTAACCAATCATATGAACCAGAAGTGACATCTATCAACACCTTTTTTAACGAAGGTAACTTTATAAAAGTTCCTCTAATTTTTATTATCAAAAGGTGAGGTGGAAAGACTTTCACAATTGGTTTTAACTATCTCTTATAGTTTATTATAACTACGACCCATCACATGTAGAAATATGCTTACAATCTGAAGTCAAATACACCAATTTAATATTGTGATTAGGTTGTTTTGTTAACTGTTTGTTGAATAAACACAGTATCAGAAGCTTTAAAGTGTGTTTACCATTCCACTGTAAAGCCCAACTACCGTTCAAATGTATTTTAAATGTCTAATTGAACTTGAAAAGAATCACTTTCTCTCGTCCTGTCTTGACGGCGTTAAAACGTTTCTCGTTGTTGAACTATATGTTTTATACTTTCACAGTTCTTTTATTCTTTATATAACTACTTTATGTTCTTTCGGTCTGTTTGCTTATGGAAGTTGTTATGCAACCCAGTCGATTTACTACTGTTCACAATGACAATGACACGAAAATGTATGAAAGTAACTCAAGATTTACACAATTAAACAGGAGAATACAAAATGTAAATCGTGTCAGAAATTACCAATAAGAATCATTCGCATTTTAATGAAATGTTATATAACCTTGAATGGGCAAGTTATACTATAAAAACGTGAAAATAGACTTCCTTATAAAAGAAAATCCTTTATTTTATCCAAATCTTTACACATATACTGTCATTGTCTTCCTGTACTCTTATTCGCCGACTGCTCAGCGTAAGTGCGAGGGAAAAACGGTGACGGAATTAAAGAATAAATCGATTTTAAAAGAAAAATAAATACACCAAATCATTTAACAACTCTTATGTGAAAATTTAATTAACAAATGGTCTGCATGGAAAACATAAAAAGTTATTCGATCTATATCCTTTCACTTTTTCACGTGCTCCATGAATTTGTGGTGATTGTTTATCTATTGGTAACAATCAGTAAACTTCAACACCAAAATCCGAAAATTAATTAGCAGGTAAAGTTTTCACTCACAGAATCATTTTTTGTTGTTGAAAATACGTTACGGATTCGTAATAAATGTGAACAAAACGTGTACAGAGGACTTAGTGTAATCTATTACATTTATTGGTTCAATAATGTCCTTAAAATTATAGTTACCAAAACTCATTTCATATAACTTTCAAACAATAAGAGAAATTTTACATCTAGAGATCTGCAAATAAACATACGTTGTATGAGCTGATTCGGAAGATTTCCTCTGGTTCTTTGTATTAAACATATATCTATATTGTATCTTATTAGATTGTGTTATCATGTAAGATACCCTCTATTACAGTATTAACTCGAAAACTAGATTTTGGAGGAAATAACTGTTACTTTTCATAAATGCAAAATGAGTAGGGAAATCAATAGATATAAGAAGATCAAGTCTGGATTACAATACACTGCAAAAATATTCCCCATAGAATGTATCTAAAACAATAAAAAAAAAAAAACGAATGAACTGAAAATCAAATAGTTTTTATGAAAAATTAATAAATATTAACTGACATACTAAGATAAAAATAGCAAACGAAATATTTATAAACATGTGAAAAAATATCTCTGAGAAAAAAATCGTTCATTTTACTTCCAATTTAAGTGTGGTAAGCTGATAAAAATACAATGAGAAAAATAAACCATATTTTATTTATAGAAAAGGAAAATCATGTCTCAAAATTCCAAACTAAGAATGATTATGAATATGTGCAAAATTTTAAAGACGATTTTCTTTTCTTTTGCATTATGAAATTAACACTATTATAAGAACAAATTAATTATCGTTTATTTTTAATATATTGAAAATATGCTATTTATAGATTAAACTGATATAGATAACGAGACATATAGCCTCAACGCTAGATTATACTTTGAGGTAAATAAGCTTGTTTCCTGCTTAAAACGGTCAATAGACACATAAGAGAAGAAAGGTCACACGTTATATCATCAACATGTCCAAATTGACACAGCCTTTTTTTACATTTTACACACATTTGTTTGGACAAAATAAATATGAGCCAAGGCTTTACATATAAAATATTTTACACGCATTAATTTTTGTAAAACAAATCTTGTAGCAAAATATCTGTTTGAGAAAGCCTTTGTTCATATCTAAATATTAATTACCAGGTCTCTCAAAACGAGGTTATTTTGACAGTATTTTTGTTTTTGTTTTGAAAGACATGCAAGAACTTAAAAGACTAGTCATATAAAACAAAATTCATCAACCTAAAACTGATGTCTGACACACTAGTCTAGTGTTTCATGAATATCTGAAGGATGTACATGTTATTTGGCAGACTTGTAATACTGATGGACTTTTTAATTCAAGGGGTCAAAAGTGACCTTATCATAAATTCTCGTTTGATCTTGTCCTGAATATGCACGAAATAATGTCACGGGACGTTAAGCAAGCAACAATCTTTCAATAAGTCAAATCGAAATTGAATTGGGTGGTACTTACATGTAACTTATAGCTGAATGTATATATAAAATGCAGTATCTTATCACGGATACAGTATGCATTTCCTGAGCATATAAAGTGCACAGTCCCAGAACGGGACATAAAAATGAAATTATATTGACTATCCGAACCTCTTTTTGTCTCTGGAAATAATCTAAATTTGGTTTTCACGGAACCCAAAACAATTATTATGTAAAAATTTAACCGAAATATCTAATTATTTTATTTTTATTTTCTGACGTTAAGGCGTCAGACATTTAGATTCAATTACTTAACAGACTTCCGTTTTGATTATGCATTTCGGCATCCATTGTGTTGCAGTACGGATAACATTGCATCGTGGTTATTGCAATAGATATTCTAAAAGCGGCACAGGTAATTGCTTTTCTAGAAAGTGTGCAATTGAAAAGTATGGGTAATTATAGCTTCTGTAAAATCTTGCCGTGTCAAAGCTGCTCATTGATTTTGCATGCATAACACTATAAGGAAGACAATGTTTGAGGATCAAACTTTTGAATTGATGGATTATTGAAATGTATATGTTTTTGTTTCGCGGGGGAGGGGGATTGTAAAACGGTTGAATCGGTTCGAGGTCAGGCTATTTCAGGTTATTAGGGTGTAAGGTCAGACACGTAATACTGTTTTGTTTAGTTGTTGTAAAAGAGGGACGAAAGATACCAGAGGGACAGTCAAACTCATAGATCGAAAACAAACTGACAACGCCATGGCCAAAAATAAAAAGACAAACAGACAAACAATAGTACAGATGACACAACATAGAAAACTAAAGACTAAGCAACACGAACCCCACCAAAAACTGGGGGTGATCTCAGGTGCTCGGAAGGGTAAGCAGATCCTGCTCCACATGTGGCACCCGTCGTGTTGCTTATGTTATTAAAAATCCGGTAAATAGTCCAATTCGGTAAGTCACATTCGTGAAAAGGGAAGGGTATTGTAGTTACGACATAAGGAAGATATCCGATATCATCTGTGAAACGGTTATTCCATAACGGTCAACCAACTCGTGATGGCGTCCGTAAAATTTACGAAGGGATGATTTCAACTTCACCATTTGGAACTCTTGGTTTAATAGCTTCCTTGTGAGCAGCAATCCTCTATCAAGGAAATCATGATAGGAAACACAAGCCCTGGAATATCGTATCAATTGGGAGATATATACTCCGTATGCAGGCGCTGCTGGAATGTTGCTACATAGAAATGGAAAGTTCACAATTGGGAAGCTGAAATCATCTCTTTTGTCGTAAAGTTTTGTTTTCAACCGACCCTCATTGTCAATTTCTAGATGTAAGTCAAGATATGAGGCCGACTTAACTGTATCTGTAGTATCCTTTATCTCTAGTTCGATGGGATAGATTCGTTCAACATAGTCACCAAATTTTGTATTATTTAGTGAGAGAACATCATCTATATAGCGGAACGTAGAGTTAAAGGATATTGCTAACTTCTTATCTTTCTTCCTAAGAAGTTCCTGTATGAAGTCAGCCTCATAATAATAAAGAAACAAGTCGGCAAGAAGAGGGCACAATTGGTTCCCATTGGAATTCCGACAGTCTGTTGAAAACACGTCCTCCAAACGTAACAAATATGTTGTCAATCAAGAAATCAAGCATCTTGATAATGTCAGTTTCAGAGAATTTTTGTTTGAATCTGAGTGATTCTTTACAAAGTAGGATTTATCCTCCCAAGACAAGATACTTGTATCTACGTTCGCCATTGTTTTTAATGAAACAAAGTAATACCAACTCTTTCAATTTGTCTTTAGTTTGGAATGGGAATACTTGTGTAAAGTGTAGAAAAGTCAAATGTTTTAATACTATTGCAAGATGAGAGAGTCTTAGATTGTATGTACTCTAAAAGATCTTTGAAATTTTTAGTATCCACATCTGATTCACACCACCTCTAGAATAGACAGTTTCACAATAACTTTGGAGCCCGGCTTTGATTGCTGATAAAATAGATGTTAATAATTTAGAAAGAGGTTTCGTGGAGCATTTGGAAGACCCAGCAATATACCGTTGTTTGTAAGGACACTTATGTAGTTTAGGTATCCAATACAGTGATGGAAGATCCAGTTCTTCATCTTTGGTTGAAATTCCAAAGGAACATAGAACAGACCTATGATTATCCAGGATTTTCTCTTTGGTAAGTGTCGTGAGGGTATATGTTGAGTTTCCAAGTGAATTGTCAATACCTAATTCATTTATCAAGCAGTTTATGTAATGATATTTACACACAAAAACGATGTTGTTTGGGGCTTTATCTGCGGGGACAACAACATATTTGTCATGAAGGTAGGACAAGTGCTTTGCAACATTTGGGTCTTTAAAATTGATGTAGCGTGGGTATTGATATGCCCATTTAGTTTCTTAAATCGGATTTGTATCAACGACCTCACAGCCTTAATCCATTCGGATAGAGCATCTATCAACACCTTTTTAACGAAGGTAACTTTATAAAAGTTCCTCTAATTTTTATTATCAAAAGGTGAGGTGGAAAGGCTTTCACAATTGGTTTTAACTATCTCTTATAGTTTATTATAACTACGACCCATCACATGTAGAAATATGCTTACAATCTGAAGTCAAATACACCAATTTAATATTGTGATTAGGTTGTTTTGTTAACTGTTTGTTGAATAAACACAGTATCAGAAGCTTTAAAAGTGTGTTTACCATTCCACTGTAAAGCCCAATTACCGTTCAAATGTATTTTAAATGTCT
>JAASAO010002389.1:0-10466 GCA_017311375.1 Mytilus coruscus
TTGTAAAGTCGTTTGTGAATTGTCATTTGTCTATTTTGTGTTTTTTCTATACTTTGACGATATTTGCTTTTTTGTTGACGTATATATGTTGATTGTCAACTGTGTCTGCGTTTTGCAAGCAATTATTGTTTTTTTTTTTTTTTTACAACAGTTCAAAAACGAAAATAACACTTGAGCTCATGCGTCCGAAGATCTTTTCTGGATTTACTTTCATCAGGAACGCTCAAAGCCGAATATTTGAAAGCCAAGGATTATAAGAGCCGAAACAGTTGAAGAGATATATGACCAACAAGGACCTAAAAAAAGTAAAGGTATATTACCCTAGCCACCATATCTTCTTCTACAGGGACACCTGTGAGGAGACACAAACCACGTTCGTTTATTTCACGTAAAAATCTAAAATATTTAAAACATTAACGTTACAAACGGAACAATCATTGTTTTCGAATAGTAAATTTGAATATCAATTGTGAATAAACTCCAATGGACTATGCCATTAATTTCAAAAAGGCAAAGCTTCTTTACAAATACAAAAGTTTAAAAAAGAATTAAAGATTAACCAACTGTAAACTGTTCAATCTGCATTTGTGTTTCCTTTACACTAGTAACTCGAATTTAGCTTGAACGGACAAAAACGCATTAACGGCATTTAAAAAAGATTAATGAAAATTGAATAAAGATTGACAAAAATTAAAAATTATTTTTAATGCATTTCAATCAATATCAAATCATTTTAATACCAGTCAAATAGATTCCCTTGCGGTCATTCAAGTTAATTTGAGATGTGGTTAAACTGCGTCAAACTAATTAGCCACGCCCCCGTTAAACGGAATCAAACTGATGTTAAGTCCTTTTAAACTTTAAAGTGTCCGCCTTTTTGTAAGGTAAATCACTCAAGCGGTACAGCATCCGCGCGTATCTATCGTTTTACCGTTCCGAGGGTTATCGATTTTAGTCAGAAAAGTAAAAATGTACCTCTTACAAATATTCACAATTAAAAGGAAATAATGACAAATACATGTGTAAACTAAGTTTTTTATAGTTAATGATGCCAGATTTTTAAAATGCAGCGAAAAGTATAATTAGTTCCTTTTTTTTGTTTGTAAACACGCAGCAGCTCTTGAGATAAAAAAAAAAAGTGACTGTGATAAAAAAAATTATTTTGCTTGAAATAAAACGAGAAAGCTGGTAGTTATTTAATAGCCAATAAAGGTACCAAACGGAGCTGGCATGATGAATGCCAATGGATATTGTACGCAAACATTAATCTATATGAAGGTATCGTCTGATCAAAAATGTAATTTCGTCGAGAATATGCAATAATATTTTCCACGGTACGTTAAGCAAATTTAATTGAACCAATTCCGTCCCGAACTTTTAAAATTCACATTAAAACATATATTTTTTGGGTCTAATTCACCTGGAAAATTAAAATTTCGTTTAGCTTAAACAGTTTTAAATGCGCCCCGTACTCGTATACCGGATACCAAATATACAGCAACACTGTTTGTCTTAAGTCTGATAGTGCTCTGCTAGTCATTACTAAATTCATACGTGTAAAACTATACAATTTTACTCATCTGCCTTCAACACGAAGTCTTGGCTAACACCGAACAGCAAGCTATAAGGTGCCCCAAAATGACTAGTGTAGAACCATTCAAACGGAAAAAGTAACGGTCTCTATATTCGACTTTTGAAATACATAATCAAACAACAACCACTAAACAGCAGGTTAGGGCAGGTGCAAACAAATGCAGCGGAGTTCAAAAGCCCAAATATACGAATAATTCTCGAGACTTAAGTGACATTGTTTTAATAAGATCAGAACCATGTATGTGTTAATTTTAAAGCAAAAGATATAAGTTTGTAAGAAAAATATTGACGCACCAATTCTAATAGCTAAGAAAATTTCCTTTTGCTAAACGATGATAACATTTTAACATTTTGGTATACCTTATACTTCATAATCTATTTCTGAAACGACTTCTCGCATTGAACATGTATGAAATGTTTGCCACTGGACGTTAAACAACCATTAATCAATCATTCAAATTGTGCTTTAAAATGAATTAAGCCGCAAGTGTATCCATCAATGAGTGCAGTTGTTTGTTTGTCCATTTAACATAATATACTGAATTTGTTTTTGTCCAGAATTATATTCCTTAGAAGAGTTCAAGTATGTTAATAAATTCATAGGGCTAGTTGAAATTTTCAGTGAAATCATTATTGTGTGTCCAACGTTCTTTCATGCATATCAAATATTGTATCCACATTTTGCTGTTCGTAGTCTGTTAGTCCTCGGTCTCCAAAATTTAGCACACACTTATGTAATGACCAATCTCGAAAGGGGGACATTTTTTTTATTAAAGAAAAAATAAAACAATTTCTATATTCTATCATTCAATTAACCGATGTACACCTAAGATTTTCAACTATAGATGTTGAATTAAAAAAAACAATAATAAGTCCCAATGTATTTTTATGGCAAACATATCTAATGGGTTATTTTCTCATGCAAAATAATTATTTTTTCATTTTTCAAGATAATAGTGTAATCAGATATGTTCTTTGACACGTGTCTTACGGTTCACCGATTTTCGGCAATATCAAAGAAAATCAGCAAGTGCCTAACATTAGTTTTGAGAATGTTGATGCTGTATTAATATATGGAACATGTCTTCATACCAAAATAGATTACTCACATTTAGTGTTCTTGTAAATGAAATTGGAAATGAAAATGGGGATAATGGACGTCATACTCAACCCCGCAATATATAAAAGAAACTAAAATTAAAATTGTACAAGACTAACAAAGGCCAGAGGCTCCTGACTTGTGACAGGCGCAAAATGCGGCGAGGTTAAACATTTTCATATTGTTTTTCGAATTGTCTTTTTGTGAAATTATTCAGCAACAAATTAATCTATTTATTTTAATACAATGAAACAAGATTTTTTGACGAAAGGAAGTATTTTTCGTCCCTTATATTTAAAGGAAATAAGTAATTTGTCAAAAAAAAAAACTCCGCCCATCATTCTCTCTCCTCTCCCTTAAATCCAGAAAAGAATAAATTGACATTTTATTAAGAATAAAGGTGAAATCATAGATAAACTGCTATTGTATTCTTATTAAGATCTACATTTTAACAGAATCGGGGACTAATATTTCTCTAAAAGCCCATGCATACACTAATATTTGTGTGTTTTTGTTTCAAGTTGTTTCAATTATCATTTACATGTATGAGGCTATAAATGGGACCACCATTTATAAGTATATGAATTGGGTTTACAGATTTGAGAATTATGAGGATACTAAGTTAATAAGAAGCGAGGCAAAAAAAAAAAAACTAGATAACAGAATATAGAGGTGGTGTAACCTGAATAATTCAGTCGTTATATTTCGCTGATCTACGATTACTACATAAATTCACAATTTTATGAATGTTGACATTGATAGAAATAGTTTTTGAAAATATTTTATCGAACTTTAATATCGTAATCTGTAATATTCAACGAGACTTTTATACCTTTTCGCATGGACTGTCTCGGATATAACGATAACGCAAATCACGTGTATTAATGATGGTCTAGGCCTGAGGATATCATTTCATTATCACTTCCTAATATCCAATCCACTGACACGAGTCACACGTCATCCCCGTATCTTCTAATTTTACTAGTATACGAATTACCAACACATTTGGCATTTACCAGTTGTTGACGCTAGTAAGAAAATGAATAGTTAAGTTCGAATTATTATTATTTCAAATGTCAAAACACTTTGAGTATTATAACAGATCATCTAAAAATCAAACTAAATAATTAGAAGTATCACAGCTCAGATCGGCCAATGTCATGCGTTAGAACTTATAACTAATTGAAATACTGACACATTGCTTATAGTTTGCCTAACGCTAATTTGAATCATAAGATATTACTGATTTAAAACTTGCAGTATCAAAATTGAATGGCATAAATTAAAAGAAATACGTTGTGTATCTAAAGTATTTTCATCATTCCGGATGACCCTAATAATATTTACCTTTCAAATGATTTTTCTACATAAGGTTATATCTCTTCTCTCTGGTCACTAAATTGCCCTAAAGCTAAATGTCACCGTCAGATGTATAGTAGAAGGCAAACAACGCTTAGTTGTTAATTTCTGTGTTATTTGGTCTCTTGACGAGAGATTATACCACATCTCCTTATTTTTTAGATTTGTTTGTGTTCAATGTGCAAACAATGCAAAAACATACAGTATCTTTAAATGAAACGGTGTGTAGATACACCGCAAAGGACTTCTTAGTGCACTAAGGACACTAAAACGATGTTTTAAGACCACAAAGAACATGGATATAAGCGGATATGAGTACGTAACTCATAAATATAAAGTTTGGTATCAACAGATATTGTAATTTTGAAGTAAAATGACTTTTTAATCAGCGCGTGCCACTCGGCACGTGACCAACAACTTATTGCAAATTCCCAATCATTAAGTTCAATCAACCATATCCAAATAACAATCGTCTTTTGATCGTTACTAATTGATTAATGATAGTTGTTGAATAAACCTAACGGTTTAGGGTGTTATAATTTCAAGCTGATGAAAGAAAATTAAAATTGAATTTTATGTTTACTGTGCCTTTGTTTTATTTTGTTTTGAAGGAAATTGCTTTAATAAACTTGTTTTTTTTTTAAAGAAGCCAGTTTTGAGATAGAAATTGAGAAAAAAATACTTCTGAGATTTCATTTCCACATTTACAACTCTATAGTTTACATACTTTCATTATACCTTGAAAGACATTTGAGAGTAAAACATATTCTTCAAAACCCGATTATAGAAGTGATATAGAAAGACTTCAAGAGGAAATATTATTTTCAAAAGAGAATTAATAACCATATTAAATTGTCTTCTATGAAAGATACCTTTATTACGGATGTCATTGTTTTATTGTCATTCTCCGCCATATGTGTATTTTATATAATTATAAAATTCAATTCTGTTATTGATATAACGCTGATGCATTTAAAAATAATGTAAACCATACATTCTTGCTTCTAAATAAAACTCTTATAATCTTATCCTTAGTAAATCTAGTATGTGTACCCATTAAAAGTATTTCGGTTGAACAAAATTACCGTGCTATAACTAAAATTTGGCCCAGTGATTTCAGAGAAGAAGATTTTGTAAAAGCTAACGACGACGGACGCAAGGTTAGCTAAAAATAAGAGTAGGAAATACGCTATTACATAGAAGAAAAAATATAACAGACAGAAATACAAAAACACCATATAACTGCATTTATCATGTCTATAAAATATTTCAGGTCTGTAAAACATCACTATCAATCAAGCATATAAAAAAACAATTTCTTCTACTTAGAATATAACAGCAGGTCTTGTCAACCACACCAAACACAGTACTTTTAAAAGATGTATAAACCTGAGACTACTATAACATGTGTTATAGTAGTCTCAGTATAAACTTATCATCATCAGCTAAAATACTAAAATCACCATTACTTTTTAACTTCATAAAATAAACGTTCACGTAAATCTGCATATAAAGGACAGTCTAATATAATATGTTTCTCATCTTCAATTTTACATGTTTAATCAGTATACAAAGTGGATTCTAAACGGTCAAGGTTGAGCGAACATGAATTTCTATCGATTACACAGGTGACACTCATCTGATAAAGGCGCGTGTCGATAAAGCGTAAAATAACTTTCTAATTACAAAAGACCCCCTCACAAAAGATATGATCATAAAATTTGAAATAATGTATTTTTACAAAGTCTATTTCTATATGCCATGTCCTTTGTGACAGCTGTATCATTCCACCAGGTCCTTAGTGCACATTTTTCTTATTCTTAGTGCACTAAGGAGGTCCTTTACGGTATTTCTACAAATGTGCTGCCTTGGAGCCTTTATATCAGGAGACTGAATTAACGAGAGCTTCTAAACACCACCTAGGCCGCCTTTGTGCACTAAGCTCCTTTAACTGGGCCAAGCCCATGATGGGATAGTGTTATGAATAAAAAAAAAACAAGTACCGTCAAATGTAGTTTTCCACAAGATATTATATTATCTGATGTTTTTTGTCAAGCAAATCAAGCAACAAAGAAGCATGGATATTGAGCACTTGTATAACACTTGTACATAAGTTTAATAATGACAACTATCCATTTTGTTATAAAAAAACATATGCATATTTTTTAATTTGAGGTTTCATATGACTTTAATACCGGCGTCACACATCAGCGTTTAGCTCCGACCTACGCCGGGCGTGTTAAAAATCATGTACGCTGCCAACACTCTAGTAATTTTGGATGCATTCAACTTCATATCTGTATTGTGAGTACAACGAGCTTCAAGCGTGCATTGGGCGTACGAGAAGCGTACATAAGCGTGTATCGGGCGTTCAAGTAACGGATGGTGGCGTATGTATGGCGTTTGTCTAACGTAGATGGAATGCACGCTGGCATAAGATCAATACCTCTTTATCTCTTCTAATTACGAAAACACAAGAATTATTATTTTAGGTTGAAGTTATTTCTTAAAGATTTATTGATCAATTAACAAGATGATTAGACATTACACAAGAAGAGCGCGTGCCACATTAAAATAATAACATATGTTTTAATTTTAAATAAGGAATCGTTTTGAAACTAATTTTTATTAAGTTTTTGAAAAAGTCATATTAATGGAAATTAGTTAAAAGTCAAAGTTCAAAATCATGAATAAGTGTTCCGTGTAGAAATGTTTTTGAAAGTCTAGTTTGTTCATAATTTCTCTATGTAAAACGGTTTTGTAAACATCTTTAAATAAATTCGGACCTTTCCTTACCTGTTCACCAGCATGGATGAAGAAATTGTTCCAAGATGTATTGTGAGGTGACACGTCCAGGTATTCAAGCGATTTCCTGTCGGACTTTAAAACTCTTATTACACAATTACAAGTTGGTGCATCACTTGACCTCTGAGGGTATTGATCAGTGTACACGGCCGATAACTCGTAACTTTCCATTTTGAAAATATCAGGTGTAATATACATCTTTGTCTTGCGTGTCCGATAGTGATATACTATAGTCATTACTTATACGCTTGTTTATAAATAACGTTTCTGGCGTTAAGAATGATATTTATGAAAATCTTAATAATTCCCAAAAAAGATTTGATAAAATAAAATATATTTCCATATTTTCCAAGGGTATATACTCGTTGTCAATAGATATGGACATTTGAAACATACACATTATAATTGATTTCACAAAATGTACGCACTTGTCGATCATTGGTTTATACGTCTTGAAAGAATGTTATGGAACTATAATAATAATAGATAGTCACAATTTAGAATATATACATGTATATACATGTTGAATATACGAGAGAAACATTTAGAACCAATCTGATTTAAAAACAGGTCAAAGTATTACTCGCTTTAATTTGGTTCGTCAAAGTTATGGACAAAGTAAAATTACAGATTTATCTTTCGGTTAGATTATTTCGAACAGTTTAAGAAATTCGTCATCATCACAATTGTTGAGTATAATCAGAGACATATGTCTAATGTATAATAATGTGAACATGGTTCTAATAGTACCTTATGTCAATTTTCCTGTTCCGACATGCATAATATATATGCCACTGGACGTACATTAATGATCCCCAAAAGAATTTCTGAATAATAGGATTAATGATAGTTTATATGAGTGTAACCATTGTAACCAATGTAACCATTATGTCAATGGGTGTTACAAAACAAGGTAACTCAATTATGGTGCACATTTTGTGCCTTATATGCCCTTTCTGCTCTTTGGTCGGAGAGTTGTCGGACACATTTTCTATTTCCATTCTCCATTTTATTCAATTGGTTGCATGCATTTTGTTTTATCTCTCTGATGTTTTCGTAGAATTAATCTAAATATTTTAAAGAAGACATTTAACTCTTTCTTCTAAAACTTTTAGCATTAAAACCTAATTGCATGAAATTGAATTAGTATGTTATTATCAGTCTTATCACTTTTCGGATGACCCAGGAAATGATTTTTGACAGAATTTTATATATTGTAGAATTCGTTCTTTTTATCGACACATTAATTGATTAAATGCTGTGCCATAAAATGTTATTTTTCGCGACATCAAACTGTGAAATATCGGAAAAAAGATGCAGCTTTTCGAGATTTAACCATTAGCTTAAAAACGAGAACATGGACCCCCTCTTTTAAAAATGGCGTTTGGCATGATACTGTATGATGACAGAGACATATAATACAATTCGGCGTTTTACGTTTCCGCATTAAAATTCTTACGTTTCCGCATTTTTATAGTACTCTTTTCCGCATTGTTTTTACATTGATTTTATTAAAGGTTATTTACGTTTCCGCATTTAAATTTTTAATGTATGCCCCCACCCTTACTCACCAACTGGGTGGAAGTAGGACTTCGAGCAGGATAAGTCTTTATGACTAAAATGAAACTACAAATGTATCAACTTAAAATGATGAAAATCACACATGGTCATATATCAATTAAAAGTCAATGTTCAGCACTAAAAGTGTATATATATTTTAAGCGTCAGTATACTATTATACAGTACACGTAGCACAGTTTAAAGCGGTAAACTTGTAGCCAACTGACTTTATAAAGTCTAACCTTGTATTCTATTCTCTACCATAATTGACAAACTTCGGATACGAATTCAGCATGTTCGCGATCACTTTTACGAACTGTGCTATTGCTGATAAAGACCGAATTTTGATGTAAGTTGTTGTTTGGATCTTCTGCAAAACGTCCATAAAATAAATATAATTGTGTGACATGCATAGAACTGGGAGAAACGATTCCGGCCCAGTTGTGGTTCTTTTGGTTTCTGTGTCGGGAGGAGATGACCATATTTGATAATAAAGTCTTATACCGATATATTATTATTACCATTTTACAGGTGAAATACAGGTAAAATGCGGAAAAGTGGTATCTATTTATTTCGGAAAAGTAATGCACGAAAATGTGGAAACGTGAACTGGATTTTTGCTAAAATGCGGAAACGTAATACCCCATACAAATTACAATTACTATATGTCTCTGATGAAGATTATTCGTTCCAACTTTTATGAAGAAATAACCTACTTTTTCAACTAGATAAATAAACGACAAAATGCAGTTTTTTCTTCTAAAATCAATTTCTTTTAACAAATTGGATTTTTAATAAGGATTGTTACACAAATGTAGAGCCCAATTTTGTAACGAAGATATTCCTTATCTCTTTATCGAAATCCGCATATTTTATCTTTTGAAACAAAGTTTAAGGAGACAGAAATGTGCAATCAACCGAAATTTTTAGTAAATGTCGAAAACTTCAAACCCATTTATCTTTAAAATTCAACACATGAAGATATAGATATAATTTTATTACATATTCAAGTTGATTTTGTAAAATTAGCTTGTATGTAAACTTTCGTAAAAAAACATTGTGTTGTTGGTCGTTTGCCCATAATTGCCCTAAAGCTAAATGTCATCGTCAGATTATGAGGGTCTGAATGGGGATTAATTATTTCTGTATTCTATCATTTTAGGCAATTTTTTCTATCCGTTATACCTTTTGCTGATCATTCTTTATTCCATATATTCTAGTACCTCATCATTTTCTTTTCTATATATTTGTCTGGTTATTTTCTGTTTTCTTTATTCTTTTGTCAATAATTTTCATCCACAACGTCATGTATAGTGGAAGACGATAACTATTTTAATATACATACCACCCGTTGTCAATTCTCCCCTGATATACAAACCACATGTAGTTATTTTTCACTTGGACACAGGACTTATATATATATATATATATATACAACTCGTCTAAACATCAACCCAACAATGTTAGATCTGTAAATTTGCTTTCGCAAATTTTTTGTTCTCGCCGGGATTCGAACCCATGCTACTGAGATATCGTGATATATATATTACGTAATAGTAGCGAATGGAATTTTATCGCACTGGCTTGTTAAGTGTATTTTTGATCTGACAACAAGAATACATTTGTTTATCATAATTTTTACTTTATCTAAAATTAAGAATGGAAATGGGGAATATGTAAAAGAGACAACAACATGAAAATAGAAGGCCACCAATTATATTTGATCATGTTTTAGTTTCTTCTTTATATTTAATTTTGTCGAAGAGAACAATTACACAAAGAGCAACATGCGAGAAGAGGTTTCATTTTCGCTTACATTTTTTTATTGAAGTAACTAATCTTTTGAGGTTACGCCACGGAAATATATTTTAAATGAAAAGGTGCGATTGGATGCATCCCTAAAAAAAAAAAAAAAAAAAATATAGGGATAAAATTACGGCTATTCGTCAATCAGACAGCAATCCAACATAAACACAAGTAGGTTATCTGACATATAGAATAAAGGTTAACTTTAAGCATAACCCGGCTGATATCAACTTTCTATTTTCTG
>JAASAO010004189.1:0-12766 GCA_017311375.1 Mytilus coruscus
CTCATCCAAATCTTATTAAACTTATACACAATGCGTATTACCACAAAACACAGATCAAGTTTGAATTTTGGTGGTGTCACTTTTACTGTTCTAGAGTTATGCCCGTTTAAAAATAGAAAAATTGCTGAATTGTTCGTTTCCGTTCTCTAACATAAGTTAGCTTCAACCAAATGTTATGAAGCTTATACACAATGCTTATTACCACAAAATACAGATCAAGTTTGAATTTGGTGGTGTCACTTTACTGTTCTAGAGTTATGCCCGTTGAAAATGGAAAAATTGCTGAATTTTTCGTTTCGTTCTCTAACTTAAGTTTACCTCAACCATATGTTATGAAACTTCTGCACAATACTTATTACCACAAAACTCATATCAAGTACAAATTTGGGTAGCGTCACTTTTATCGTTCTTCAGTTATGTCCCTTTATAACTTTATATGTTACGCAAGCGGGGCATCATCTGTGTCCCATGGACACATTCCACATTTATTTACTTTCCGATCTACAAATGAACTTTAATTTGATTGTAGAAATATTAATACAATGTCACGTGGTAACATATCAATAGAGGACCGTATCAAAGACAGATAACTACCTGTATAAATGATCGAAAATTTTCAAGACGTTCCGAGAATCTTGTTTCCGATGATATCGAAGTGGCCCATTTAAGCTTTCAAAACTCACCAATATATCGGCGTGAACCCTGAACCCCTCAGGGGTTCATGCAATAAACTGGTTACATATTCATAATACTGACATCTCTTTAAATTTGTAGTTATCCAATTACAAAACTCGACACATTTGTAATCCGTAATATATTAACATATTATGCGACACAATATCACACACCTATACCCCCAAAAAAAAAAAAATTATCTTCAATTTTTGACCCCCCATTTTAAAAAAAAAACCCTTTTTACATCCAAAATAAAAATTTTACCAACATTTTTGTGTGATTTTTAACTTTAAAATTAAGAAGAAAAAAAAAACACACTTTGCATTTATACCCCCCATAAAAAAAAAAAAACATTTTTTTGTAAAGAGCACACCAAAACCTTAATCCTGGGTTTTTTTATAAAACTCATTTTTTCCCCTAAGGGGAGTAGTATAGTACTTGTACTTTTTATAAAAAAAACGTTATTAAAAACACCAAAAAAAAAAAAAAACAAAAAAATTTCAAAAAAAAAATAAAAAAAAGGTCGGGAGAACACACCGCGAAAAATTCTGTTGGATTTTGGAGAAAAAAAAATCAATTTTTACTTTTAAAAATGAAACAACCTACAGCTCCTGATTTATCAATGGATATACCATTATATCCAGAATTACCTATAGAAGATGGACAAAATTATAGACTACAAAAAATAACAGAAATAGAAAAAACATTAATAAATGAGAGAGATAAACGAAAATCACTATACAAAAAATATAAACGTGGAGTTAATGTTACTGATGGTGTTGATACAAGTTTAATTTCGACATCTGTTGTTTTAGCTGGTATAGGAATTGCTTTTCCTATCTTTCTTCCCATACAAATTGCAGCTGTTGTATGTGGAAGTTTAGGAGGTCTAGTTAAATTAATTAGAAGAAAGTTGACAACAAAATCAAAAAAACATTATGAAATTAAAACAATGGCAGAATGCAAGTTAAACAGCATAAAAGATTTAATATCAAAATCTTTAACTGACGGACAGATAAGTGCAGATGAATTTAAACTTATTTTAGATGAATTAGAAAAATTTAATGAGATGAAAAAATAAAAAAGTAATTTTAAAAGTTTACCAGATGATGAAAGAAAAAACTAATTGAGGAAACAGAAAATAGAGTAAAAACGAATTAAAAAAAAATGGAAAATCTTTGATTTTCTTTAATAAAATCGTTATACGAATTTTAGTTGATAACGGAAATCCACCAAACTATGAATCAATTTTAATTAAATAAATGGATGAAGAAACAAAAGAAAATTAGTAAAAATGTAAAAATAATGTTAAATAAAAAATTTAATTATTTTTATCTTAAGTTGTTTTTAACAGGTTCTTTTTATTGTTTATTATCTAATATTTTAGATGAATAAAATGGCTGAGTTTGATAATCCTGAGTTTAAAAATAATGATTATGATGAAGAAAAGAAACGTCTTTTCAAGATAATGAAGAGTTTCAAAATAATATAAATAAGGAATTTGAAAAATTAAGAGATTTATCAGAAAATGACACTAAAATTCGCAAAAAGAAATTACCAAAAAATGATAAAGATTTTATAACAAAATAATGAATTATATTCAAAAAGATTACAAATATTTTTTACCAAAGAAGATTTTAATGGAAGAACAATGTTGTATGTAAAAGATGAATATGGTAGGAAATTGCATTAACATATTATAAAAAGGAGTATTAAAATTTTATAAATTTAGAACTCTTCAAAGAGAATACAGTGTTAATTTTGTTAGATATGTTTTAGGTGTAGATGATTATAAACTTCCTGAAAAGAACAATAGAAGGTAGAGCAGAGTTTCAGAGAATGTTAAATGAAGGTCCAATTTTGAACTCAATAATATAGAAATTCCATTACAAGAAATATCTACACAACAAGAAGTACAAAATTATTAGAAACAGCAAGTAATTCAGAAACATATGTAAAGAAATAGAAACTTCTTTTATAGAAGAAGGGACAACTTACAAAGAAATGGAAACTCAAACAGGTATGACAAAAAGAGAAATGGATAGTGTAATCAATGCAATGACAACAGTAAAAGAAGAGATTGCAAATGAATTAGCAAAACTGAATGAAACAAAAAAGACTTAGCAAATGAAAATACCAAATTAGAACAAGCTAAAGAAGATAATGATGAATTTCAAACAAATAGAATAAGTAGTCGAATAAGAGAGTTGGAATCTGAGAGAAGTGTGAGACTAGAAGTAATTAATAATAAAGAAAAATTACGTAGTCAATTAAACAGAATTAAAGAGACAATACGTAAAGTATTAAAAGAAGACACAACATTAGGTGAAAGAATAAGAACATTATTCAGAGAACAAGGAATTACAATAGTTAGTATTTTAACTGCTTTTGGAATGATTATTGGTGTTATAGTAGAAACATTTACTGGTGGAACTACTTTTCTCCTTCTCCTCCTCCTCCTCCTCCTCCTCCACCATCAAAAGGTGGTGTACAAGACTGGATAAAAACAATTAAAAATCTTGAAAACTATTATCTTTTCTTGCAGGAAAATTAGCAGCTGCATTACCAGGTATTATAGGTTCTATTGTATCTTGGTTATTGTCTGTAACAAAAGACGTAGTAAATTGGTTTGCAAACAACTTATGGGCTTTTCTTGTTTTGGTTGTTGGTTTATTGTATGCTGCTGCTAGGGAATATTTAAAAAAATAAATTAATAAATTTTATAAATAATAAGTGCTGTAATACCTAATACAATACTTCCAAATATTATTGCTTTTTTATTATCTTCGTGTTCGTCATATTCATTTTTTTGTGTTGGTTCTATTTGAACTGGTTCTGATTTTTTTGGTTCTGATTGATATTGTTGAATCGGTTTTGGTTTATTTGGTTGGAAATCGACAGGATCGAGACCGGTAAAATCAAAATTTTATTATTTAAATCATCATTTAACCCAAGTGTTTGATTTTCTGTTGCAATTATAATTTATTATTATAACCAACAATACTTCCAATTTGTAATACCATATCACTGGGAGACATATATAAACCAAGCCCATAAGCATAATCAACTTTACTTCTTGCGTATTTTAAAACATTTTCATAATTCGATATCTGGGTGGGTAAATCGATAAGACTATTTATTACATCTTGTACATTTGCTAAGAATTGTTTTGTGCATCAAATCCTGTTCCTACTTTTAATATTCTACCCTTGTTTGAGATTGTGCCCTAATAATGCCCATACAAACATTCTAATACTTTCATTGATACGTTCAATACCTGCTTTTGTAAAACCCTCTGATTTATCTAATATAAATGTTGTCCAAGCCATACTTATATCTTTTGTATGACGAATTGTATCATGAATATTAAAGAAGGACCATCCCTGAATGATGATATCTGTATTCACCACTTGGTTTATAATATTCAGAAAAGTTCCTAATCCTTTAGATGATGATTCTACTTTTGTCTCCAATCTGTATTTGGAGAAACATCAAATTCATTGCATAATTTTTGATATGCAGCTTTGTCATATGGGTTCTTGTAATAACAGAAAGAAGAATCTGTTGGTAAAGGTGATTTAAGTTCTTTTAAAATTCTGGCAATACAATATAAATGAAACATATAAAGTGATTTAGTAAGATTTGAAGTATTTTGTATATGATCATTATAAGAAACACCACATCCTGTACTTGCACACCAGACTGCAAAGTTTAACTGACATTGCCACCAATCAAACGAAGAATGAATCCATGTATTCCATGGTTCGTTGGGTGTAATGATGGGTTTTGATATTTTTGAAATAAATCGGGAAAGCTGTTTTAAAGTTTCTTTTGATTTACAAATATTATTTGATCGACAAGATTTATATCTTTTTAGAATATTTAATACCTGGATTATATGAAACATTAGGATTATATTTAAATTCTTTTGTTATCATTTTTATATTAAAATGTTTCATACTATTTCAAATATTGATAATACAATAAACTTAGAACAATACATTGATAACAGAGATGGAAATAAACGTATTGGTTTAAAATCTATAAGATATAGTGTAGGTTGGTATAATGTTTATGATGGAGTTATAAGACAAACAGGAGAAAGACTTCATAGGATTAAAGATGGTTATTATAGTTTCCAACAAATAGCGGATGAATTTAAAAAAAGATATTGTATTATCCGTAAATGAAACAAATGGTATTGCGTCATTAAACACTCCTATTGAGTTAAGGATAAATGAAGATTTGAAAATATATTAGGATTTAATAATGAACGTAAATTCGAACCTAATGAATTACATTTTGGAAAAAATTTGTAGATTTTGCTATCCATAAATCATTGTATATCCATTTGGAACAAGTTAGCACTTCTCATAATTATCTTGATGGTAAGCAAGTACATTATTGGCTGTTATTCCAGTTGAGAATAAAGAGTTTGGTGAAGTTATAACAGCGAGATTTGAGCATCCAGAATATAAGTGTTTAGTAAATGATGTTATAACAGAATTGAAATTAGAAATTAGAGACAAAAATAATAACAAGATAATTAATCATTTACCAATTAATTGTGTTTTAGAAGTTATATAATTTATTTAATAAAATGAGCATACTTGGTGTCAAAAAAAACGTAGATACATCGGAAATAAAAAAGAAATATTAAATATGAAGAGTGAGCTTCAAACAATGGATACTAAGGATAAAAATTTACATCGGAGTGTCGCTGCCCTAAGCATCAGAGTTTTAAATGTTGAAAATATAGTTGATAATATTAAAATAAACCAGACAGAAAAATAATAGTATATATGCTGGAATTGATGGTCCAATACATGGAAATAAAAGTTTAATTTTGGTTATGGTGGTGGTTATTATTTAATGAACTTTCCAGGACAAATATTGGGTATTAGTTTAGTAAGTTTAAGAACAAGCTCAGATATTATAGCCATTAAGATGATGGTTAATGATAAGTCAACTAGTTACAAAATGAGTTTGGATAAAGGGTGTTACACACGGTTTTAATAACTTTTATACACCTTTTGAAGTTAAGGCTGGAGATAGAATAAGTTTTATTAGTATGACTAATAATCCTTTATGTATCAATACTCTAGTATCAGTGGTAATTGAATTATTTTTTAACAAATTTAATCCTTAAAATGTCAGCATACGGAAACAAATTAAACTTACAGAAAAATAAGAGAACCCCGTGGTGTGAAAGGTATTCGTCAAAGTGTATCAATAACAAATAATCCTTCAACTATTGATCAAAATCAACAGCTATTAGTGAGATTCCCCAATCTAAGCAATAATGATGTTATTGTTCCTGGAACAACCAGATTGGCATTTGAAATAGAACTCACATCTACAGACGACAATGCAACTATATATCAAAACATAGGAAGAACAATAGTTAAAAACAACAATTCGTATAAGTGGAAATGAAATTATGTCAATTGATGATAGTGATATTTATCATTGTTATGTTGATTTATGGAAATCTACATCTGAACGTTTAAATATGGCATACCAAGGAATTGGTGAAACAAACATGTTAAAACACAGAGTTGGTGCGGATGATAAATCATCAGACATAGGTGATGAAGCAATTGCAACTGCATATGGTGCAAGATTTTGTATCCCACTTGATTTTGAACTATTAGAAACTCATATGCCTTTTTATCAAGCAGGTCTTGGTGATAGACTTGAATATGAACTTACATTTAATAATTATAGCAATGTTATTAAATCAACAGATACATCTGCAAGTTATACAATCAAAAACATTTGTTTAGAATTTGATATGGTTACTGATGCAGAATTAGCAAGACAGATAAGACAACAAGTTAATGGTAAGATGGTTATTTTGTACGATAGAATACTAAGACATAGAAAATAACCAAAAACAAATCTGATACATTGTGGAATATAAATTTAAATGTTCCAGCTAGAAGTATGAAAGGAATTCTAATGTTGTTCGAAGATCCTGAAAGAACAAGCACTGAAACTTATTATAATCCTAATATAACAAAAGTAGAAATGACAATAGAAGGTGTTCCAAATCAACTATACAGTCAAGGAATGAAAGCATATACAATGGATGAAATAAATAAATTCTTTGCTTTAAATTCAAAAGAAATAAAACAGAAGAAGTTTTAAAAGATTTAAATTTATCCTATACAACATTAGAAAATATCTTACAACTAATTATGCATTATGGTTAGATTTACGTTCAACAGATGACAACTCATTACACGGTTCAGGTAGAAGAATTGAAAATGCCTCTGAAGGTATAACAATCCAAATAACTAAAACAGCAGGAGCAAATAAATTAATAAATGTTTATCTGTTTGTTATACAAGATGCACAAATTAATTTTGAAGATGGAAGATTTAAAAAGTTAATTACTAGCGGTTCCCCTTAAAAATGGAACAAACGAGCGGAGCGACACCTCGATTCCTTTATGAATTACCAAAATATCCCCATTGTGCTATTATATGTGGACAAACAGGATGTGGAAAAACAGAGTTTGTTCTTGATTTATTAGAAGGAGAATATAGTGGAGTTTTCAAATATATAGTCATACTGCCCAACCATCCAATGGAACAAAGCATACAAAAATCGTGAATGGATTGGTGATGTTAGAAAACCAAAACAAAAATCTAATAATTGTTAATCCTATTGTTGAAGTGAGAGAAGCGAACGGTTCCCTTATGAAGAAGAGAAGCTACAAGAACTACTAAGAATGTTCTTTAAAAATATGCTGGTCATCCAACATTATATATCATTGATGACTGCAGTGCAACAAAAGAACTAATAAAGAAAAAGATATGCTGTCTGAGCTTGCATTTCAGGAAGACACATGGAACAATCAGTGTGGGTTATTTCACAGAGATACAACTCTGTTTTAAAAGACTTAAGAGAACAAACAAAATGGTTATGCATGTTTTACACAAAGATAGAGATAGTTTGATAATTGCCTAAGAGAAATGATGTTATTCCTACTTTGGAAGAAAGACAAAGAATAAGGAAGAACTTAAAAAAAGAAACATCGTAAATTAATATTAAAGACAGATCAACCTACTGATTATTGGTTACTTAATTGATTTTTTTTAGCAATTCTCAAGTAATGCTTAAGTAATGATTAAGTAATGCTTAGTAATGCTTAAGTAATTCTTAAGTAATTTAACCAAAATAAGTAATTCTTAAGTAATTTAACCAAAATAAGCAAAATAATGCTTAAGTAATGCTTAAGTAATTCTTAAGTAATTTAACCAAATAAGCAATAAAAAAAGCAATGCTGTTGGAAATACTAACAATTGCAACAAACACTGCAGTCTTATCATTGGTTGGATATGTTGTATTTAATTTTTTAAAGTTAAAAATAAATTATATCCGTTTTTGAAACGTATAAATGAATGAAGAATTATTAAGCGAGCAAATTATGGAAAACATAAATATTGATGATGAAGCGAGCGAAGTGAACGGTTCCCTCAAGAAAAAAACGCGAAAGATTATCATCCGTTGTTGCTGGTGGGGTAGTAAACAATATCTGGGTAGAATTACAACTGTCGATATTGATAAAATGACAACAGAACAAATAAACAAACTATACTGTAAATATGAAGCAAGATTGGGAGCTAGTATGACCAAGACATTAAGAAACTCTTTTATAAATTTATATGTCATGGGTGTATCAAAGTTTTTCAAAGTTGTTAATCCACCAATTTTAATACAAGACTTAGAGGAAGATCCTTTTATCAATAATGCTTTAACTAATACATGTTGTGAACTGTACTATAGATATGGAATGTATCTTGCTCCTTTTACTGCAATATTAACAACAGCAAGACATATCGAACCACTCGCTTCGCTCGATTTCCGAAAAAAGATGAAATAATGACATAAAATGATGAATGAAAATCCTGAACAAAAGAAAACAAAGAAAAAAAAAAAGTATTTAAAAACCCAAACCAAAAAGACCCAAAAGAGTAGCTGCTGGTAAGAAAGGTGCAGAAGTAAGAATAAGAAATGCAGAAATGAGAAAAAAGTGGAAAATTAAAAAGAAAATTCAAAAATCAAACAAATAACAAAGATTCTGATACAGAAACAGATTATGAATCAAACGAACATATCCTTCTGTCAAAAACACTCCAGTTCCTAATTGATTACAAATTTGTACTTTTCCTATAAGTATTGTTGGATTGGGATTGTTTTTACAACCAAAGTAAGAAACCAGAAAGAATGATTAAAGAAATAACAAAACCAGAAAACAAAAGAAAGAAATTGATCCTTTTGAATTTAATTGATTTGAACAAAGTGAGAATTTAAAATTTAATATATAAAATGTCAACACCAAAAGACGGAAAACAAATAGCAAATATGTTATATCATGCTGGAGTGGAAACATTGTTAACAGTTGGATATGCAGAAATAGGTAAAAAGGTATTGGAGACCAGCACCAAAAGTAGATTTTAATGTAAATGATGTTGTAATGTTATCCATTGATATATTACTTGCAATGGCAACAAAAGATATGTTGATTAACATAGTATTATACCTGCTGATATCATGAAGTAATAAACTGATTGCTTACTTATTTTTTTATTTTATTTTGTTTTAGGGAATCGCTTGTCGCTCTAATAAAATGGCAAGTGCTTTAGCGATGATGCTTGGTGGGCAATAACAAATGCTTTTGCATTTTCAGAGAGTAATTATTTATTTTCACATATGGGTAGTAATGCAATGAAGAAAATAAGACATGATAAAGCTATAGAAAAATTAGAAAAAGCACAAGCAGATTGGAATAAAAAGAAGAATACAAAGATTAGATTTTATCAATGAACAATTATAAAAGGAACATCATGCCGAACATACTTTGAAGATGTTGACCAGCAATGAAACAATACTATTACGTTACAAGTAAACAATTAACTCCATTATCACCCAAACCTAAACTAAGTGATTTTATACACCATCAGAAGATCAAAAAATAGAGAAATTGCATTTGTTGTTGGTGGAATGGTTTTAACAGGTTTTGTTGTTTGGAAGTTAAAATAAGCGAGCGAAGTTGATGATTACTGAAGAAAATGATACATTTAAATCTAAAATATTATTCCTTTGATTAAAGTTTTAAAGAGGGTTATAAAGAAATAACAAAATAAATTAAATTTCAGGACATGGTTTTTCAAAAATATATTCATAAATTTTGTCAGGTCTAATGAAAGCATCCCAACCAGGAGGAAACTTAGATAACTTTTGCCTTTAAACTTTCCATTACTTCCATTTGTTTTGTCAAAGGACATTCTCCATCATCTCTTAAACAACATATCTGATAATTTGATAATTTTATTTTTCCTAATATAACTCTAGCATAAGGATCATCTTTCTCATTATAAGCTTCAATCATTTTTAAAATAAAATTTAAATTATATATTTTAATATCCATAGGAAAACTTCTAATTAGATTTTCATTTCATAACATACCATTCTTTTTATCAAACATATAATCGCAAGCTTTAAAACTTGTTTAACTGTTTTAAGTTGATGATCTTTTCCTATTTTTATGTTGTCATATTTTACAGTTTCATATTTTTCATTTCATCAGTAACTATTTTTATTTTATTGTAATGTAATCTTTTCTTCAACTTCAGCATTTAATCTAAAACCTTTACAACAGCTAACTAGTTTTCTGTATCTAGTTTCATTGAATAATCTTTTGGACCAGCAGATATAAATTGTTTTATGTGATTAGCATTGTGTTTTGAAACAATTTCGTCTGTTAAACCTAATTTACTTCCCATCATATTTTCTACTTTTTACATGTCAGAACCATCATCATTGTAAATACAAGAATCTGTATCCATGTATAAAACTCTTTCTTGTAGAATATCTAATAATTCGTATAATTTTAATCTAGCATGTGCTGTTGTAAATAAAGCTATATAAACATTTACACTTGGATTAGGTTTAGAATATTCTTCTTTTCTTTATATTCAGTTAATACAATATTTTCATCTAATATCATGGTACTTATATCTTTATATTTTCATTAAATACTATTTTAGTTATATGTTCTAAAGTAAAACAATATTCTTTTGTGTAAAATTCTCTCATAAAAATGTCCCCATAAATTATTTAAACATATTTTAGCTATAAATCTTAATCCCGAATTGTGTTTAACTTTGTCAATATCTAGATTATAACGATATCTATGATATATTGTATTTTGGTTTTACATTCTTTATCGTTCTCACAATCAGGTTTACAATATTTAGGATCACATTTACATCCTGAAGCTTCTTGTTTATATTTCATAAACGTATCTACATAAAGTTTAAATATATCTGTAGATGTTTTTCAAAATGTTCTAGTTCATATATTTTTTGTAATTTATAACCTTTTCTATTGCTTTATCTATTTCTATTGTAGACCAAGTTCCTACTATAACTCTTTCCTCATTAGAATGTATACATTTTCATTTTTAATATTTTACATTCTTTACATCTTTTTATTTCATGTATTTTATCATGTTTATTTAAAGTAGGATCATCTATGTGTTTACATTTAAAAGATATTTTATTCATACATGTTCTACATAATCCAAAAAGTAATTTATGTGTATTATCACTAGTTAATTGTTTATAAGGTAAAACAGGGTGATACAATCCTTTAGGTGGTAATATTTTACATTTCATTATTCCGAAATAATTATTTTTATATAATCATCTACAGAAATATCTGTATATGTAATAGGATGTCCTATAGGATATTTACAATATTTATTTACTGATGGATACAGAGAACAAAATCTACATATCTACCTTTTAAATCAGAAAGATTATTGTATAATTGAATAGTTTCTGTTCTTCCTCCATAAAATGCATCTCTTTTATCAATAGGTTTTAAATGTGGATCAACTTCAGGATATTTTTGTTGATCAAACTCACATTCCATATTGTATGAATTTTTACATTTGGTTTTAGATAATCTTCAATAGTTTTAAGTCTTTCTTTAGTTTGGTCATATAACTCTTTCATAGTTTTTATTTCTATCTTTTATATTTCTTCAGGACTATAACATTTTGTACATCCATGCCAATAACATCCATAAAATTCATAAACATTACGCATTTTATTTTTCTATCATAATAATAACCATCGACTTTATAACATTTATTATTAATGAATAATTTCTTTTCACCCCTTTTTAGCATGTTGAATCATTATATTATATTCTAAAGAATATACTCTAACCATTGTATTGATTTTTGTGAATGTACTTCTTTAATTGTCATCTTTTGTGAATTCCAATTGTTTCATTTGTTAACATTAATGTTTTAAATATTTTTGTACAACATTGAGCAATTGTAATATATTGAAATGGATCAATACAATTATTGGTTATATTTAAAATAATTTTTATAAATGTACAACCTTTTGACAAAATTAAAACATCCAAAAACAATAATAAAATATTTCTTTATAAATTTAAATTTTTATCTTTTTGTTTCATACCATTTGTCAAATTCTTTTTTTTTTGGTAGTCATAGTATCAAAACCATAATATTTTTATCAGGATATTTACCTTTGTATTTTGGTTTTCTGTTGTATTAAAATAATGTGGAAAGTATCCTTTGTTACCTTCAAAACCAAATTTTTTGGGAAAGCAGCTAATCCACACAATGTAAAATTTATTGAATCTATAAATCTTAAATTTATTCCTTTAATAAACATAGCTGTTAATTTTAGTCCAGAAGAAATTATGTTATGTTCAATTTTATTTTTACAATGTATCCTAAAATCGGTTGCATATCATAACCTTTTCCATAATGTGAAATAAAAGTGTAGTCTTTAAATTTGTCTCTTATGAAATATTTACAAAAGTTGTCTATTACAGAATTTCCTATAGGGTTTCATATTTAATTTTTCTACATCACTAAAACAATCATCTATGTCTAATTTTAACAAGTTTAAATTATCAATATTGAAATCACATTTAAATACTTTTACATAGTTATTTTTAAAACAATAAATATTTTCTAAATCGTAAGCTATAAAAATTCATTATATTATTCCTGTTTTTGATTTGCTTCAAAATC
>JAASAO010002862.1:0-11499 GCA_017311375.1 Mytilus coruscus
AAGATACTATACTAGATACAAGATTGCACCCAAAGAGTAGCCTGATAGACAAGGAATTTTCTTTAGAACCATTTCTTTGGTGTCAGGAGGCAACAGTTTTAAATGACATTTTCTTGGACTTACATTTTAAGATAATCTCAGCTCCTAGTGACTTATTTGCATCTAAACATGTTTTCTAACATTTAGGTTACATGTATGAGTTATAATAAATTTTAAAGGTAAATTTCAAAGCAGGACTTAGATTCAAGAATCATTGTTTGTCACAAGCAAACATATTTGAATGCTAAATTTTCATATTATTTTCAAATTATGGAAGCTAATTGTCTTAAACTTTGTCATTTGATTAGGAATAACCATATTTCAATTTAAAAGCTTTATAATGGTTTCATGTAATACTTATTAATTTATTATAATTGTTATAACAAACAATTAATTGTGTTGCACTCTGACATGAATTTACCATAACAAGCCGTTTTGCACATTTGAGTTCAATTTTAAGACCCAACCTTTGAATGAATGAAAGATGGGAAAGATGGCTGTGAAACTAAACTTTAGAGTAAATCTGACAAACTAGTGCACAAACACACCATCAAAGTCAACAACAACTTCAACTTTGAGGAGTAGAAATTGAGAAAACACTGAAATAAGATCCAAATCTGAAGGACAAACTAGACACATATAAACAAAGAAAGAACAAAGAAAACAAAACAATGTAACCCTAAATTAAAAGACTCAGACCAAAATTAAAACACATATGAGAAAATGAAACAAACAGAGAAAGTGGCAACAGAAGAAGAAGAAAATTGACACAAGTTAAAAAGTTGCAAACCAGCAGAATTGTCCAGTCAAGAAGCAAAGTACAGATGCACTTACAATACCTAGAGAAATCAGAAAGAGAAGTCAAAGAATAAGACATTATCTGCCTGACCATCCCAAATCTTGACTAAAACAATTGAGCACATCATATCCACAGCTTCACCAAGGTGGTTGTCAGAGTTAATGAGAACTGATGGCAGCTGTGTGCAAGAAATTGATGAGTCTTGAACATGTTGAAGTATAAACAAAGTTGAGGAACCCCTTAAAGATCTGAAAACTGTCGAAAAGAAAATGGCATTTTCAAAAGAGTCCCTTAGTTCTTGGTCTAAGTTTTTTAGGTAGCCTCTATTCTTTTTGAAAAAGCCAGTTTCTTTTCAACAGTTTCCAGATCTATTAAGGGTCTCTCAATTATGTTTCCACTTCAGCACCCATCAATTTCTAGCACACTTCCATCAGTACTGATTAGTTCTTACAATTACCTTGGTGTAGCTGTGGATATGATGTATTCAATTGTTTTAGGGCAAGGTTTGGGTTGTTCAGGAAGAATTTTCCCTATATTTTGTCTTCTTTTTCTGATTTCTCTAGATAGTGTATCTGCACCTGACCTTTACTTCTCGACTGGACATTTTTCTGTGGGTTTGCAATTTTTTTGGCTTGTGTCAATTTTCTTCTCTTCTGTTGCCAATCTCATTTGTCTCTCTGTTTTGTTTTTTTTTCATTTTTTAGATCTGTGTTTTTATCTTCAGGTCTAAGTCTTTGTAATTAGGTTTTACATTTTTTTTCTTTGTTCTTTCTTTGGTTTTATTTGTCTAGTGTGTCCTTGAGGTGGATCTTCTTTCAGAGTTTTTCTCAATTTTCTGCTCATCAAAGTTAGAGTCGATGTTGACTTTGATGGTGTGTTCCCTTAGTCTGTCTGATTTTATTCTCAAGTTAGTTTAGTTTAATCAACTATCTTTCTCATCTTTCATTCATTTTAAGGTTGGATCTGCAAGATGAACTCCAAATTTGTGAGACTTTTCAAAATAAAAATATTGAATCTGTGCAAAACTTTTTGTTATGGTAAATTCATGTCAGGAGTTCAACAAAATTGTTTGTTATTACAGTTATAATAATTTAATTAGTATTACATGAAACCATTATAAAACTTTTAAATTGAAATATGGTTATTTCTAAACAAAATACAGTTTATGACAATTAGCTTCCTAAATTCTAAAATTATATAAAATGCATCATTCAAATATTTTTGCTTATGACAAACAATGATTCTTGGATCAAAGTCCTGCTTTGAAATTTACCTTTAAGTATCTATTATAACTCATACATGTAACCTAAATAGTTAGAAAACATGTTTAGATGCAAATAAGTCACTAGGAGCTGAGATTATCTTAAAATGTAAGTCCAAGAAAATGTCATTTTAAAACTGTTGTACTCCTGACATCAAAGAAATGGTTCTAAAAGAAAATTCCTTGTCTATCAGGCTACTCTTTGGGTGCAATCTTGTATCTAGTATAGTATCTTTGAAAATAAATCAGAACCATATATTGGCTTTTGTATTTTTTCAATGCGAGTCTTTAAACTTCAAAGTTGCACTCCTGACACTTATACATGTTATAGGGAGGCCTTATTTACTAGACTCACACATTATTTATATCAATTATCAGGTAAATGAACTATTTATTCTAGAAAGGACATATTTGTTTTACAGGATTGACTTTTGTTTATGTTTAGTGTGAGTCATTTAGCAAAATCATTCTATTCCTCAGTAATACTAATTTTGTGTTGCACCCTGACATGGCACAACTTTTTTCAAAACACATCTGTATCAAAACGGTTCAATGGACAAGCTTCATTTGTAGCTAAAATCATCACTAAGACATAAAAGTTGTAATATACATAAGAATCTATGGCACATATCATCATATTACAAGTTACTGTGTCTTTCAAAATTTTTTTTTTTTTCAAAATGTTAAGAAAAAGTGTTGCACTCCTGACAATTTTGGCATCTTTTTTTAACATAATTTTTCTAATACTTGAAATTTTCCAAAGATATTTTGCAGGATTATTCTACACATCAAGCCACAAAATTCAGCCCATTTTAACATTGCAATGACTGCCATTTAAAAAAATAGTAGCAAATGTGATGAGACGTGAACTTATGTATACAATAAGTGATATGTATGATATAGTTCAAAAATATTGTTAAAATGAAACTAAAATGTTAAATCTGAAAGGTATATACAATTAATCTAGAAATCATGGTCTTTTTGATGATGTATAACTGTTTTGATATGATATATATTGAATGTCAGGAGTGCAACAAGATAGGAGAAATAAAGTACCTTATATAGGTAATAATTTAAAAAATAATAGTTCAGAAAACTTTGAAGATTGCAGATCTCTTTTAAGTTGTCAAACAACAATTCTGCTGAATATTTAATAGAATTTAGTTCATAGTTTGGTAACTTAACCTAATTTTATAATAATGTGTCTGCAAAAATCAATTTAAATATGATCTGAAGTGCATAAGATGCATAAGTTAAAATAGAAATAACATTCAAATGACAGATTTAGGTCTTTATAAATCAGCAATGATTACAAATTTTAAAAATCATGAGTATTTTGTTCTAGTTTCTTTATTTTAGTTTTGTATAATATGTCAGGAGTGCAACAAAAACAGGGAAATTGGATGTATTTTCTATTTGATATATCTTTTTATTAAAAGATTTATCTATCATTTTTTTCCTCAGTGAATTTGAAAAGGGTTAATTTTAATAAGGAGAAGTTTTTATCAACTAATTGATGAATTATTTTTTAATCAAAACTTTTCAATCAACTTTAAATGAATTGATACAAAAAATAGCCAAAAACTTTTAAAAAAATATGATAATCAAAGATGAGATTATTAATCTTTGCAATAAAAGTAATGTTTGGATCTCTGCAATCAACTGGGGTGAAAAAAATATAAATATTTGATAGTTTTGTCTGAAATCATATTCCCAAAAGGTATACTTAATTTAAATTTGTTTTATTGGTTTATGTCAATAAAGTTTTAGAACTTTTTATTTCTTAATACTTTTTATATCCTTTTGGATTTATTAACTTAAATGTATATGTATCAAGATACAACAAAAGAAAATGCACTAAAACAATGTTGAAATTTGGCAAAAAAATAAAATTTGGACCATTTATTTTGACTTTGCCCAAATGTAAGCAATAATATTGGAAAACAATAAATTTATGCAAAATTTTTCCGCATTAATTGAGAGTGTCAGCATTTCATCTCTGTATTCATAATATTGAACAGTCACTACAGATAGTAGTTCAGGATGGTGTGTAAAACAAAACTATTTGACCGCATCATCCAAGTACCAACACTGACATGTCTGAATTCATTTGTACTTTTAATAAAAAAAATATATGAGGTTCTCTTCTGGGAATAGTATATACTGTTAATATATTATGTCGGTTGATTGATTTTGTTTGTAGCTATACGTCAAGTGGCAACTATTTCAATCAAGTGCACAACGAGTATAATTTTGGGACGTCCCATATAGCAAAGACAAATCTCTCATTAAATCTGACGAAATTGACGAGATTGTTGATAGTTTTACCACACCGTATGTATCCGGACACTGTACACTTTTCGTTAGAATATTCTGCGGAAAACAGAATAGTAAATCCAATGCAAACAAGGTGAATAACAATGAAATATCCGTGCATGTAAGGCATTAAGTAAAATTTAGGAAGAGAAAGGTAAAAAATGGGGAACGATGCAACGTCGACAATGATGTTGATATCCCATGATATAAGAATATTGTTCCGATGCGTTGGATAACTTTTCTATCCGCCTTCTAATAAAAATAAACCAAACAAACTCTCATTTCCTTTATGATAGCTCTATGTGATTGCATAGCCATTGTTTATGTATATAATAAAATTAAGAATGGAAATAAGAATAAGAATAATTATCAAATGAAAAAAAAAGAATTTTGTTGATATGTATAATATCTAGTAGAGTCTAGCGAGTAAAGAAATTTGCTACCTGGGAAAAAACAATGCGTATGTTGTTTACATATTTTAATTAAAGCTCAAGTCTGATATGAAAACTCTTAAACACGATAATCTGTCATAAGCAGACCTGTCCTCAGGTCTGGTCAATAGCAGACTTGTCCACAGGTCTGGTCAGAAGCAGACCTGTCCACAGGTCTGGTCAGGAGCAGACCTGTTCACAGGTCTGGTCTGGGGCAGACCTGTCCTCAGGACTGGTCAAAAGCAGACTTGTCCACAGGTCTGGTCTGGACCAGACCTGACGACAGGTCTGCAGCAGTCCTAAAAAGCAGACCGTAGGTCTGGTCCACCAACGACAAAGTTAACTTGCTTGTCTGCTTAAAAATTCTCAAGTTAACTTAGAAAGCAGTCAACAAGTCTGCTCCAAGTTAACTTTTGTCAAGGTTAGGACCGCACCCATCTGTATACCGTCATAAAACATATGAGAAGATCATAACCCGTGTTATGCCAACAACTGGTTTTAGAATAAATGTGTTTAATTCCGATGCAAAGACCCTACAAATGAATCAATATTAAAGCCAAAATATGCAATCTTTAATGTCCTGACAACAGTATCGTAACTATATCCCTTCTTAATAAGTCTGTTTAAAGGTTTCGTTAGCTTTTGAGGTGAATACTGACATTGTTGTGCTTTGTAAAGAATATTACCATAAAAGATTGGATGTGAAATACCAGAACGTATAAGATGTCTGCATGTTGAGTTATATTTACGAATGATGTCCTTATACCGATGATAAAATTTAGTAAATGTGTTGAATATATGTATGTAAGAGAAATCGGTTAATATTAACACTTACGAGTATACACATTAATTATTAAAGATAGCAGGCTCATCATAAGAAATTAAAACGAGATTTTCGTCTCTTTAATACCTCTTCTAGGTTGTATTCGGATCAAAACAGTTGCTCGACATAATACAATGTACTGCTTGAGACATGTTTATTCAATGATGCCAATAGTTGTATATATTCTTGGTGTAGAAAAGCTTTCGTTGCAAATAACATGTACATTGTATAACAATGCAATTTACTATAAACTTGAAAGTTATTTCTTTATCTCCATGTTAAGTAATAGGCCGATGATGCGCAAGGGACGAACGTCATTATATGATTGAATATAGAGAAAATATTTATATATCTTTATTTTTTTTTTATAGAGTATTTGTCTTGGGCTGATTCTATAGATAACCACTTGGTTAAACATCTTATAAGAACAGTAGGGACTGAAATAGATATACGTAAAAGACAACTACTGTTTATTTTACATGATAAAATATGCTCTGCAAATGACTATGATTTAACACAAATATCAAGTGGGAGTTTAGCAGAAGGACTGGATTTACCAGGAAGTGACGTAGATTTAATGTTTGTCGATGAGATAGTTAACGTTACACAGATCGAAAGGAATATCAAACATCAAATACAACGTACTGAATTGTTTATGGAGACAGATACTGATCATCCTGGATTTGCAAGACTCAGATTAATTGCAGCAGGGGAAGGAGGGACTAACTTTCTATCTAATGAATGTTTTGTCAGTACACAAACAGGTCTATATTTATCAACGATTAATTTTTAAATCAAATGAAGCGGAGAAACCGGACTGATTTAGATTTACACGGCCCTTGTTTATCAAATGAAAGTCAGTTTATTGATGTGGCATATTGCCTAACAAGTAAATATTTACCATACCATGCTATGCCATGGATATTGCGTTATCGACGGCAATGGCCCCCTAATGTTATTATTGACAGGATAAATGGTATCGGTTGTTTGCTAGTACCTATAGGACCCAAGACTATAGCAGATTGTGATTTATTATGGAGAATATCTTTCTCTGTGGCAGAAAAACAACTTGTACATTCGTTTAATTTCACTCAACTCTTGTGTTACGGTCTTCTTAAATTAACATTAAAACGTATTGTAAACACAAACGACGATGTCAAAGATTTGTTGTGTTCTTACTTTTTGAAGACGGCTTTATTCTGGGTCTCAGAGGAAGTGGATATTGACACCTTTCAATTACCTAAACTTTTTATTTGTTTTTCACTTTGCCTAAATAAGCTGATGTCATGGGTAAAAACTGTTACTGTCCGAACTATTTCATACCTGAACACAACATGTTCTTAGGGAAGATCAATCAACATAACAATACATTACTACTCATTGTACTGAATAGTATAAAGTATAGAGGAATCAGTGGATTGATGCAGAATTTATTTCAATCTAAAACATGTAATATTAGAAGTTGTCCGCCATTTAATGAAAACAGTGAACAGTTAGACTTTCTGTTTTACAGAATAGCTCAACCTATGTTGTATGCTGATTTAGGAAAGTCGTCAATAGCAAATGTTAAGATAATTCATAAAGTATTAAGACTTATTAAATCTTTACAAAATTCTGAATCTTCTACATTTAATATTGATGTGCAAGTATCATTATGCTACCATCAGTCAGTACGCAGCACAACTATTACCACCGCCGAAAACAATTAAAAAAACTATCACATACGCACAAGTTATCATAGACATTTACAAGATGGTATATCAAGAGATGCTGTGACGGGTTGGTTGTTATACGCGTCGTTTTATTATGTCACAGAACAGTACAATGTAACACTTAGACTTACGGAGTATGTGCTATCAAAATGTTCACCTGATATGGTGGTTTTACGGAGACCCTTCTACAGTGAAGCGGATATGGATAATTACAGACATTATGTACATTATTCAATGACATTGAATGCCAAGATGAAAACAGCTGTTGTTGATAATGTATTGTACTTACCGCACTCATCATTAATACCAAAAGAACTGCAGCTGGAGGTAGAAGACACAGACTTCAAAATGTCACCTATTATTATGTCTCACTGTCTTAGGTTTCTATGCTATCATCATATTGGTGATACTTTCAACAGACAACAGGTATTACGTCATTTATATTTACCACGCTATATGTCATCTGATGTATTTTATAATTCGTTTGCAGTTTTTGGAGTATGTTATGAGATATCTGGTGATAAGGACGCAGCTTTGCATTATTATGATGAAGCTTTGAAATATAATGACGGTACAAGTAACTCAGCAGAAAAAGGAAGTCAAGACTTTTAAACATCTAAATCAGAGTTTGCTGAAATGAGAATGTCTTATTGAACCTTACTATGACCTTTAATGCCAAACTAAATATACGTGTGTTATCGAACTGCACTATTTAATGAGTTTTAGTCTTTTATAATTCAAATTATATCGCGATACAATAATGTATTGATACAATGTTGACGAAATCTGATATGTACGTTTTTGTGCTACAAATAAATTATATATATATATAGTATCTCTGAACCAGTGACAACTCTACAACAGATTTATCCATCGGATCACCAGCAGTGATGGTGATACATGGCTGTGTACATTCTGTATATACAACTCGTCTAAACATCAGTTCAATGTTAGATTGTAAGAAAGCTAATTTTTGTTCGTCCCTCTCGATTCGAACTCATACAGATATACGTGCCCGAGCTGGCCTGACGTATCGCGCTAGACCACGACCACCCAATCTTCACAATAAAGCTTTCGGTGGCCGAGTGGTCTAGCGCGTCGGATACAGTGCAGGCGATTTGGTGTCACGATATCTCTGTAGCATGAGTTCGAATCGGCGAGGGAAGAACAAAATTAGCTTTCTTACAGATCTAACATTTTTTCATGTAGTATTGTAATATACGGCATGCCATGGTTGCAATGTTTATTTCTTGAAAATTGGTTCCATTCAGCTACGAGACCGACTTTGATGAAAAATCAACATTGTATGTTTCACTAGCTGTTATAATTTCTGCTTCCGTAGCCCAGGAGCAGGAGTGTCCATTTGTTTTGAAACGATATTAATATGGGTATTTAAATCACCGTCAATAAATTTCTTATAAAAGCTTTTGTTTGTTGAAATTGTTGTCAAATTTTGATGACGTATATCTTCAGGTCTTTCTTGGGTGTCGAATAAATATTTTGAGATGCATCTAAAAAGCAATTCCGTCTTTTATTATGTCTATATTCTGCTCTTAAATCAGGTTAGTTCTAGTTTGAATGTCTGTTGTTGATCTTTTTGTTGTGAAATTCGTAGCTTTGAGATTTTAATTCTGAGATTTTCTTGCTCTTCGTTCTTGTAATTTTGTCTACTATTTTTGCAGTTTATTTTCATGATTCTGTTGAATTTCTTGTAAGATATCAATTCCAAAATGTTAATGATGTTGCTGTGTATTTGTGTTAAATTGTCATCAACTTCTTGAAGTTGTGTAGCACATACCTTTATACCAGAGGAGGTGTCTCATGATAGTGCCGTGCAAAATGAACAACAAGTCACGTGATGCGATTAACCGCCTACGTCCGCCATTGAACGAGTGAGATTTGACTGAAGATCGATATTTTAATAAGCCAATGACAATGTTTACAACTTGTAACAGGTGCGTGATTTTGTGTAAACATAAACACATGGATCATCAAAACCAGTTTACATTTATTGAAGAGCATTAAAACTGAAAGAAATGGTTAAACTGAATACAAGAAAAAGGGTATATTTATGGCGTCGATTGTTTCGGCATTTTCTGAAAAAAATGATCTTACTTTCCTGAATAATACACGTAAATAATAAGCGACTTTCATGCGAAATTTTAACATGCCTTTCTTTAGTAAACAAGACATAAACAAGAAAACAATAAAAGTCGTCTTAAGTCGTCTCTAAATTTTCCACAATAATGGAATGAAAAGGTCTAAATTTCACCCCCTTTTAGATTTATGTCTTTCTGAAAACCATCAACTATAAACATTAAACGGCCATAATATGAGTAAAAATCGATTGTTTATTACCTTGATGGACTTTGACAGTATAAAGCTACAAGAACTTATGATAAACAACTCAACAAAATTAAAACGAAGATAATTATAATCATGACAATCAAGATATTAGTGACACTGATACTTGTACACCAAAAAAAGTAGTCTAGGTGGTATCAGGGACTTTCTATACTATAGTATAGTAAAGAAAGTCCCTGGTAAGTAACTTCTGAAAAGTTACCCACAGGTTTAGATATATAACAATAAACTGCGATATGATATCGCCAGTATTCAGTGTTTGAATAACTGGTTTATGGTGTTTAAAAATTAGTGCCAATGTCCTAATTTTACTCGAGGTGACACATTTACAATTTCTGCAGTGCCAGATGCAAACAGGACACCCCAGTGGGTCCTTTAAGTTTAATTATGCAGGCGCAATGACTTTTAAAACCCTATATGACTGCATTATTACAAAAGTGCATATCAAAATTGGCTGATTGCATTTTGCTTTTTCTATAGGAACACTGATAAAGTTAAAAGTATATTAAGCCTACCATGAACACTTTAAAAGTCAATGTCAATACCATTTATATATGATAAGATAAGATAATATATTTTATTCGAATTAAAGGCCCATGAAAAGCAAAGTAATTTATTGCAATGATTTTGATAATTGACACAATAATGTTGATATAAATCATATATAAATATAAATCTAATCATCTCAATTCTAAGATGTTCAACAACAGCCAGATCAGAGCCATACACCTATTAGTAAAAAACCATAACAATTATATCTAATACTAACACGCAAATATTCTCAACGGTTGCATAAAAAAATATATGTGTATCATAACTGCATTAAAAGTATATTTTGTAAAAGCTTTGATATATATATATACATATACAGGTAGAGTGTGACTTAAGTGGAATATTGTTTTTTAAATTTCAATGTTTATTATATATATATATATATATATATATATATATATATATATATATATATATATAATCGAAATATGAATTGTTGGTGTCCGTTTATGTAAAATTGGTACCTTTGGGGTAATAAAATCTTTGGGTAATTGAAAAAATTAGCCCAAAGGTCTGTGCTAATTTCGACCCTTAATAATAAAGCTATCATTTTGTGGCTTTGATATGTTATACAGCTAGTTGATATCTCCCCAAAACGCGTCCAAACATTTGAATCGGACAACTATTTGAATAATTATCGATCTTTGAAGTATGACCGTCTGAAAAGTGCATATCTAGCTGGGGTTATAAACGGCGCTTGGGCTAATTCGCTTTTTTGTTTTCCATCAAAAACTAATATATATCACATATATTATTATTTAAGCATAGTGGTGGGAACTTTTGCAGTTTTCTGTTAATTTTACCAAGAAATTGTGAGAAATAGAAAAATATTCGACATATATAAGAGTAGCATGCTGAAATTTCATGAAATTTCATATATATATTCATTCGAACATCTAATTGAACACCTTTGACTCATTCGCCGATTAAATAGGACAAAATGGCAGCTTGCAGGTAATGATCTGTTTAAAAGCGTTCCTGTCATTCTTTCAACTGTTTTTAACGTTTTGTTTCAGATAGATGTAGTTTTGATCGATTGAAAGAAGTGGTTTTGTTTTGTTTTACATTGATTCGTAACTCATGCATGTCATGTAACTTATAAATTGTTTTTGCTTGCTTCTGTTCTGTCGGATAATCATAATAGCCTCTTTCAACAAGTCGAAGATTCTGCTATATATATAAGATTTGTTTCTAATAAGTAC
>JAASAO010000742.1:0-26907 GCA_017311375.1 Mytilus coruscus
ATTCCACTATATCGGTGCTAGGGACCATCTAAAACCTGTTTTTTATCCGTTTTGACGGCCTCGCTATGATTTTGAGGTGAAGAACAACAATAAGATTGTTATTACCTTTGCTTTTTGTGTTTTTTTGCTGTGTACATACTAATTTTGTGTCATTGATGGATACCCCATATCTTTTCTTTTCTATTACATACGGCAATAGTTGTTCCAGTTGAAATAATATTACATAATATTTTTCAACTTGTAACTTATTTTTTGAAGAAATTTCTATTCCATGACAGTGTATTCATACATCCATTACATACAATATGACGTGACAGTGTATTTATACATCACTACAGACAGAAGGACGTGTTGTTGTATTTATACTTTCACAACTGTATGACACGCGTAATATCAATTTTTAATATTGACTTGAAATTAAATTAGGTTTGAAAAAAAGAAAACTGCTATGGTTTCTAAAATTATCGTTAATCTTATTAAAACCGTTCTACACTCAAGAAAAAGCTACTGTGTACCATATCCACAGACTTAATTGTTCTATTGGGTGTATTAACATATTAAATCTGTTAAAAGCAACATTTTCATGATATTTATAATATTTTTTGGATATTCCGCCTCTCTTTTATTTGGTAAAAAACAAATTGAGTAATAAAGCCCCGAAATCTAATTATATGATTTAATAAACTGTTGAATAAGAACAATTATAAACTACATGTAACATATAATACACAGTCAAATACTTAGAGACATCACTTAACTTGAGGTGATAGTGAAATTGTTTGCTTATTGTCAGAGTTGGGTTTTCGTCTTAAGGAAAGTCCCACTATTATTTTTGGATCATGGTAATAAAAATAAGAACTGCATATCAGATAATCAATTATAGTTATAAGATAAATTGGAAGATTTTAATTACTTTGCAGACCAATCCATTTTTTTCTTCTTAGAAAACTAGGTGATGAACGAACATGTCTGTGTTTTTAGTCTAGCGTTAATCCCTATCATTTATTCATCATTTCTAAATTCTGCAGACCATATAGAACAATTCTGACAAATCCATAAATGCAATGTTATTTAAAACCATGTGTCATTGGTTCACTATTAAACATTTCACTAAGTGCAATGTAGGTATATACTATAGATGTTACCTGAGATGTTTTAACCATGGGATCCATTCCTTTCTCTTCAACAAGCCATTGTGTTACTTCCAACTCTCCATACTCAGCTGCCAAATGTAATGCTGTTTTACCTTCCTATAATGACACCATATACAAGTCTGTAAATGTTATGTGATAATCCTGGAAATATTGTGTCCTGAGCATTTCTAAATTCTGCACAACATTTAAACATACATTCTAAACAGGTCCGTGTATATTTGCATTCATTCGTTTTTCGTTTTTAGAAATCGAAAACGAAAACCAATTAAAAGAGTGATTTTCGTTTTTCTAATTCTGATATCTCAAAAACAAAAACGATAAACGAAAGTGTTTTTGTTTTTCAGTTCTGATATAACAAAAAAAAAAAAAAAAAACGAAAAACGACATATATACATCGTTCTTATGTTGTACTGTTATATTGTATTAGTTACATGTTTAAACATTATGTATGTACAAGTCAGGAGCCTGTAATTCAGTTTGTCGTTTGTTATGTTATTGTTTTCGTTCACTTGTACACAAATAACGTTAAACGTTTGAATTGTTGTACATTGTCATCAGCCATAGCTTCATGTGCTTTGCTCATCGTACGGTGACCTATAGTTGTTAATGTGTCAGTCTCTTGTCTCAGTTGTCACAATCATACCACATCTTCTATATATGGAATTAGACAATGCATTCAGTTTTTGTTTTAAACCCACCAAAATATGTCAGCGTAACTCGTTTTATATTTATCGTGAAGTTAACGTTGCTCGTTCTCATTAACACACAACGTATCTCGGTCTGATTATCAAAAAGCAGCACTAAAGCGCTATTTAGATATAGAAGAAATAGACCGACTGATTATAAAATGAGACTAGGTGATGAATTAAACAAAGACTTTCAAATTATTTTGATTTTATCTGTGATAAGAACTACAATTAACAAATTAAAGTATTAAATAGATTAACAATTTAAGGTAAACAGGAATATATACTACAAAGATGATAGTACGAAATAAATATAATGTATTTACTATATCGCATTAATAAGGGAGGTAACTACTGAAAAACTAGTCTGCCCGTTAAAGTATACAGAGAGGTTACAGTAACAATAATATTAGATCAGAGATGAAAGCGGACGAATGAATAAAACTCTAATGATCGATCTATACTATAAAGTTTTGGAAAGGTAGAAATAAAAGACGATTACTTAGAAATAGTCTAAGAGACTAAAGTCCGTCAGCTAATATTACACATATTCAGGACAATTATAGTTCACATGTATGTTTAGATTTTTTAGATTCTGAATTCACAGAAGATGATATTGTAAAAGCGATTACGAAACTGAAATCTGGGAAAATTGCTGGAAATGATAACATTGTTGGTGAAATGTTCAGTGCCAGTCCGTTATTTTTTGCACCGATTTTAAACACATTATTTAATTATATATTTGAAAGTGTAAAAAAGTAAAATCACAAAAATACTGAACTCCGAGGAAAATTCAAAATGGAAAGTCCCTAATCAAATGGCAAAATCAAAAGCTCAAACACATCAAACGAATGGATAACAACTGTCATATTCCTGACTTGAAACAGGCATTTTCTTATGTAGAAAATGGTGGATTGAACAAGGTTTTATAGCTAGCTAAACCTCTAACTTGTGTGACAGTCGCATCAAATTCCATTATATTGACAACGATGCGTGAACAAAACAAAGAGACACAATAGGTAAAAATGTCAAAAATAGGGGTACAGCAGTCAACATTGTGTTATCATCTTAATCACTATAAAAACAAACAAATGTAATAAAGAAGCACAAAAAGGCATATATCAAATTTAACATCCTCATTTTTTTTTTATTATTATACGATTTTATTTATCTATGTAAATTCCACCCATAAAGAAAAAAAAAAACAACAAAAAACAGACTTAACAGTAAAAGTAATATTTTAATAAAATAAAATAATTTTGTCGTTCAAAGTATGACGGGATACATAAGTACAGAGTCACGTCAAATGGATATCACATAAAAAGACTTAACAGTAAAAGTAAAATTAATAAAGACAAATAAAAGAATACTATAACACGTTATTAAGATGATAAACAACGTCAGTACGCAGAATATATGATTTTTGGACTGAGTGTATCGTCATTCCATTACCGAAAAGCGGTGATTTATCTGATCCCATCAATTATAGAACTATCTTGCTTGTGAGAGTCATATCAAAACTTTTTACAAGCATACTAACGGACCGTTTACTATCTTGGTGTGAAGAAGAGGATAAATTAATAGATACTGAGTTCGGGTTAAGGCCAGGCAAATCTGCCATAGATGCTATATTTGTTCTCCACGGTATTATATCGCATGTTATTCAACAAAAACTGAAATTATACTGCGCATTTGTGGACTTTCGTAAGGCGTTTGATAAACTCAGTAGAAGAATCCTCATATACACATTATTACCAAATGGAGTAAGCACTAAATTTGTAGCTATGACGAAATCTATATATTCGTCTGTGTAACTTCGTGTTTAATCTGGAGGTTTGCTGTCCAATTCTGTTGAAAAACTGCTTGTTGTGAAACAAGGAGAACCGATTTCCTCTGTTATTTTTATTTTTCATAAACGATATAGTCAATGAATTGTCTATTGATACAACCGATGATGTCGTAACTGTGAACAAATATTTGATATACCTCATTTTATTTGCAGACGATACCTTTTTGTTTGGGAAATCACCTGATATTTTACAACAGTTACTTAATAAATTGTCAACATATTGTATAACATGGAATATTGAAGTTAACACTGACAAAACTAATTTAAAGGTGATTGTATTTAGAAGTGGCTCTGACAGCGGGTTAAAATCATTTTTTCTATGACAACAATGAACTTCAAATAGTTGATTCGTACGTTTTCCTCGGAATATTATTGCATTCTAATGGCACATTTCTACAAACAGCGAAACGTCTGGCTTAGCATGGATCCAAGGCATCATCATCACCTGATGAATACTCTTAAAAATGTTTACCTATCAACTGATCAATAATGTATTTTATTTGACAGTATGGTTAGTTTCGTTCTTAGTTATGCATCAGAAATATGGGGCTTTCGTCGTGCTCGAGATATTGAATTAATTTATAACCGTTTTGGTAGATTTCTTGTAAAGGTTGGTAAAAATGTACCTATTACTTTTCTATGTGGGGAACTTGGGCAATTGCCTATATACGTTTCAAGGTGTATAAGAGTTTAATGATTGGTTTCATATCATATTGAAAAAACCAAGTGTTGTTTACGATGTTTACATGCTTCTGTATATTAATAATTGTAAAACAAACAAGGTTTCTTGTGTACGGGACTTATGATCTAATCTTGGCCTGAACTTTGTGTGGATTTTACAGGATGTAACAAATGTAGTTTTTAATATTGTTAAAAAACGTATAACTGATCAATTTTTACAAGAGTGGTCAGCATCTTTATATGATAGTGAAAAACTTTGTATCCTCTGGATAGAAGAATCAAGGCAGATTTTTGTCTCAACAATTATTTTAATTTCTTTTATGATGTTCGATTACTTACAAAACTACGCAGTGCATGGGACACTTCAATTACATATCGAAGTTGGTAGATATACCAATGCTCCAAGAGAGTTATGATTATGTCTTTGCTGTAATATGAACGTTGTTGAAGACGAATATCATTTTGTTTTAGTTTGTCCTGTATACAGACCTGTAAGGTCACATTATTTACCAAAATACTTCTGTTCATGGCCAAATATTTATAAACTAGATCAATTGTTAAAAGCTGCCAATACAACTCCGAGTATAAAACTATATAATTATCTTAAGGCATCATGGAAAAAGTCATATTATTACTCAACATTGTATCATGTGTGTTGTTTTCTGCTGTTTATCATTGCGGCATATATGTAATATATGTTTTGATTGCCATATCATGTATATGCTTTTTGCAAATAAACTCTCAAGTTTCAAAAAAAATTTCAAAATGTTCACGATTAAAATCACGTGTTGACTATAGATAACTGAAACAAAATATTAAGCTTCATTTAGAGTAACCAGACGCAATCTTATTTTAACGGTCCAACATTATTGTTTTTACTCAAACAATCTCGTTAAAGTCTAGATGTCAGCAATCTATAACAAATAAGGTATGGACCAATAATTTTGAAAAAAAGGGGTCTAGTATGCCAATGTTTGGAGTAACACTATGTAAAAAGTCTATACATTTATTATATATGAAGCCTCATAAGGGGGATTTATAATCGGGTTGCATTCTCATAGGTTCCATTGTATAACTATAGGTTAAATTCCAAATTGTCCATTGAAGTTGAGTGCATTAAATATGTTAACGAGTAAGGCGTTGCTTTATATGATTTGTAATAATATTACTGGGCTGGGTGATAGCTTTTCATTTGAGATCCAGTTGCAATGATATATCTCCCTATAAAGTTGTAATACTCTATCTCCACTTCCCAATGGCTTATAATATCGTATGCATCTAGTTGGACATCGGAAGTTCAGAGAAAAATATTTTTATAGTGTTGTATCTCCATTATTGTTCATGTATGTTGCTCTAAAAATTGTGATCAAAATTACCTTAAGGCGAGGTGTACGTACAGTTTTTAATTAACTAGTCCACTGAATTTTTTTAAATTTTAAATACGGATTCTGCTTGTAAAAATACATCAGAAAATAAAATTAAAAAAGGGGGTAACCCATTTCGTTTTTCAGATACATGCTGTTGAAATTAACAGCATGCTACGCCAAAAATACAAAGGATATATAGGGAAAAATCATAAAAATCGGCAAATGTTTGTATTTTATCAAGATTTTCGAATTCGTTGGTCCACAGATTTTCTTTTTTAAATTGATATACGATTCAAAAATGAACGACGAATCCATTGGAGCAAAGAAAGTACTTAGCAACCGTGCTAGTTTATAAGCTTGATCTTGTGGAAGTTTTATTTTTAGCGAAAAAAAAATTAGAAATATTCGGCGACGTTATTGATGTCTACTGTAACGTCACCACAACTTCTACTCTATAACGCTATTATACCGTACAGTGTCGTAACAAAATCGTGAGTGTGTATAACCCATTTTCCTAATTATTGCAAATGCTCAGGCGTAACCAATTGACAAGGAAATGAACTGACTAATTTTTAAGGATATTTCTGCTGCCAAAAAAAAAAAAAAAAAAAATAGAAAATTGGCAAATAAATATACTGCAAGTGAAAGAAAGTTACTGTATAGATTTTAACTCCATCTTTTCTAAATAGGACAGGGTTCCACATCTTTTTGTTTTGAAACATTCATGTGAAATGCTTGTATTGTTCTAACTTTAATGAATCAAATATCGAGTTTGTAATTGTCCCGGTTAACACAGCGTTGACAGGATGATTCAATACATTTAAATAATCAGTTATAATATTAGGATATCATATACACGTCTTATTTTTAATCTTATTTCTGTATGTTTGTATTTAAAAAAAAGTAAATATAATTTTCTGCATCTTTTCATCCTCACAATTTCCGGTGCTATTTGAGATATTGCGCACACAACCCATTTCATTTGTCAGGTTCACACACGTGCACGTGGCACAACTGCAATTTTTTTATTAAAAATTTCCTGTCTCGATCGCTTTCCCTTTTCGTTAACTACACGACAAAGCATATTAAGAAAACTGCATCTACATATCATCTTGAGAATTTAGTGGCTGTAATACGATCAAAAGAAGAACCCGCATATGAATTTCAGCAAAAATAAACAGATCGGAGTTTTTGATATAACTTCCCGTAGCACAGATAATTCCCAGTGTCATGCCTTAGCATTGTGTATATTGTAATACTATAGCATTGTGTGTAGTGTAATGCTAAAGCTTTGTGTATAGTGATATGCTTTAAATATACTGGTGTAATGCTATACATGTACTAATGTAATGCTATAAATGTACCTAGTGTAATTTTATTAGAAAATTGAGAATGGAAATAGGGAATGTGTCAAAGAGACAACAACCCGACGAAAGTGCACAAAACAGCCGAAGGTCACCAATGGGTCTTCAACACAGCGAGAACATCACGCACCCGGAGGCGGGCTTCAGCTGGCCCCTAAACAAAAAAGTGTACTAGTTCAATGAAAATGGACGTCTCACTAAACTCCAAAACATATAAATGAACTAAAATTAAAAAAAACATACAAGACTAACAAAGGCCAAAGGCTCCTGACTTGGGACAGGCGCAAAAATGCGGCGGGGAAAAACATGTTTTGTGAGATCTCAACTCTCCTCCTATACCTCTACCCAATGTAGAATAAACAAACACACAGCAATACTCACAGTAAAACTCAGTTTAAAAAAAAGTCCGAGTCCGATGTCAAAATAGGTAACAAAAAAAAACTAAGCAAAATGACAATGATACATAAATTAACAAAGGACTACTAGCAGTTACTGACATGCCAGCTCCAGACCTCAATTAAACTGATTGAAAGATTATGTCTTCATCATATGAAAATCAAGCACAATCCATCCCGTTTGGGTTTTAGTATAATACCATCATAAAATATATGAGAAGAACATAACCCGTATCATGCCAACAACTAGTTTTAGAATAAATGTGTTTATTTACGATGCAAAGACCCTATGAGTGAATCAATATTAATACCAAAATATGCCATCTTTAATGACCTGACAACAGTATCGTAACTATATCCCTTCTGAATATGTCTGTTTATAGGTTTGGTTAGCTTTTTAGGTGAATGTCGACATTTTTGTGCTTTGTATAGGATATTACCATAAAAGATTGGATGTGAAATACCTGAACGTATAAGATGTCTGCATGTTGATTTATATTTACGAATGATGTCCTTGTACCGATGATAAAATTTAGTAAATGTTTTGACTAGTTTGTGATATCGAAAACCCTGGTGTAATATAATGAGATTTCTTTAAAAAAAAAAAAAAAACATAACCAACGAAAAACGACATATATACATATGAAATTAGACAATGGATTCAGTTTTTGTTTTAAACCCACCAAAATATGTCAACGTAACTCGTTTTATATTTATCGTGAAGTTAACGTAGCTTGTTCTCATTAAAACACAACGTAGCTCGTTCTGATTAACAAAAAAGCAGCACTGAAATGCTATTTAGATATAGACGAAATAGACCGACTGATTATCAAATGAGACTAGGTAATAAATTAAACAAAGACTTTCAAATTATTTTATTTGTATCTGTGATAAGAACTACAATTAATAAATTAAAGTATTAAATAGATTAAAGGTAAACAGGAATATATACTACAAAGGTGATAGTACGAAATATATATAATGTATGTACTATATCGCATTAATAAGGGAGGTAACTACTGAAAACTAGTCTGACCGTTAAAGTATACAGAGAGGTTACAGTAACAATAATATTAGATCAGAGATGAAAGCGGACGAATGAATAAAACTCTGATGATCGATCTATACTATTAAGTTTTGGAAAGGTAGAAATAAAAGATGATTACTGAGAAATACTCAAAGAGACTAAAGTCCGTCAGCTAATATTACACATATCCAGGACAATTATAGTTCGCATGTATGTTTAGATTTTTTTAGATTCTGAATTCACAGAAGATGATATTGTAAAAGCGATTACGAAACTGAAATCTGGGAAAAGTGCTGGAAATTATAACATTGTTGGTGAAATGATCAGTGCCAGTCCGTTATTTTTTGCACCGATTTTAAACACATTATTTAATTATATATTCGAAAGTGTAAAAAAGTAAAATCACAAAAATACTGAACTCCGAGGAAAATTCAAAAGGAAAGTCCCTAATCAAATGGCAAAATCAAAAGCTCAAACACATCAAACGAATGGATAACAACTGTCATATTCCTGACTTGGAACAGACATTTTCTTATGTAGAAAATGGTGGATTGAACCAGGTTTTATAGCTAGCTAAACCTCTCACTTGTATGACAGTCGCATCAAATTCCATTATATTGACAACGATGCGTGAACAAAACAAACAGACACAATAGGTAAAAATGTCAAAAATAGGGGTACAGCAGTCAACATTGTGTTATCATCTTAATCACTATAAAAACAAACAAATGTAATAAAGAAGCACAAAAAGGCATATATCAAATTTAACATCCTCATTTTTTTTTTATTATTATACGATTTTATTTATCTATGTAAATTCCACCCATAAAGAAAAAAAAAAAAAAAAAAAAACAGACTTAACAGTAAAAGTAATATTTTAATAAAATAAAATAATTTTGTCGTTCAAAGTATGACGGGATACATAAGTACAGAGTCACGTCAAATGGATATCACAAAACAGACTTAACAGTAAAAGTAAAATTAATAAAGACAAATAAAAGAATACTATAACACGTTATTAAGATGATAAACAACGTCAGTACGCAGAATATATGATTTTTTGACTGAGTGTATCGTCATTCCATTACCGAAAAGCGGTGATTTATCTGATCCCATCAATTATAGAACTATCTTGCTTGTGAGAGTCCTATCAAAACTTTTTACAAGCATACTTACTGACCGTTTACTATCTTGGTGTGAAGAAGAGGAGAAATTAATAGACACTCAGTTTGGGTTTAGGCCAGGCAAATCTGCCATAGATGCCATATTTGTTCTCCACGGTATTATATCGCATGTTATTCAACAAAACTGAAATTATACTGCGCATTTGTGGACTTTCGTAAGGCGTTTGATAAACTCAGTAGAAGAATCCTCATATACAAATTATTACGAAATGGAGTAAGCACTAAATTTGTAGCTATGGCGAAATCTATATATTCGTCTGTGTAACTTCGTGTTAAATCTGGAGGTTTGCTGTCCAATTCTGTTGAAAATCTGCTTGGTGTGAAACAAAGAGAACCGATCTCCTCTGTTATTTTTATTTTTCATAAACGATATAGTCAATGATTTGTCTATTGATACAACTGATGATGTCGTAACTGTGAACGAATATTTGATATACCTCATTTTATTTGCAGACGATACCGTTTTGTTTGGGAAATCACCTGATATTTTACAACAGTTACTTAATAAATTGTCAACATATTGTATAACATGGAATATTGAAGTTAACACTGACAAAACTAAAGTGATTGTATTTAGAAATGGCTGGCAGCGGGTTAAAATCATTTTTCTATGACAACAATGAACTTCAAATAGTTGATTCGTACGTTTTCCTCGGAATATTATTGCATTCTAATGGCAAATTTCTACAAACAGCGAAACGTCTGGCTTAGCATGGATCCAAGGCCTCATCATCACGTGATGAATACTCTTAAAAATGTTTACATATCAACTGATCAATAATGTATTTTATTTGACAGTATGGTTGGTTCCGTTCTTAGTTATGCATCAGAAATATGGGGCTTTCATCGTGCTCGTGATATTGAATTAATTTATAACCGTTTTGGTAGATTTCTTGTAAAGGTTGGTAAAAATGTACCTATTACTTTTCTATGTCGAGAACTTGGGCATTTGCCTATATACGTTTCAAGGCGTATAAGAGTTTTAATGATTGGTTTCATATTATATTGAAAAAAACCAAGTGTTGTTTACGATGTTTACATGCTTCTGTATATTAATAATTGTAAAACAAACAGGGTTTCTTGTGTACGGGACTTATGATCTAATCTTGGCCTGAACTTTGTGTGGATTTTACAGGATGTAACAAATGTAGTTTTTGATATTGTTAAAAAACGTATAACTGATCAATTTTTACAAGAGTGGTCAGCATCTTTATATGATTGTGAAAAACTTTGTATGGATAGAAGAATCAAGGCAGATTTTTGTCTCAACAATTATTTTAATTTCTTTTATGATGTTCGATTACTTACAAAACTACGCAGTGCATGGGACACTTCAATTAAATATCGAAGTTGGTAGATATACCAATACTCCAAGAGAATTATGATATGTCTTTGCTGTAATATGAACGTTGTTGAAGACGAATATCATTTTGTTTTAGTTTGTCCTGTATACAGACCTGTAAGGTCACATTATTTACCAAAATACTTCTGTTCATGGCCAAATATTTATAAACTAGATCAATTGTTAAAAGCTGCCAATACAACTCTGACTATTAAACTATATAATTATCTTAAGGCATCATGGAAAATGAGATGTCATATTATTACTTAACATTGTATCATGGGTGTTGTTTTCTGCTGTTTATCATTGTGACATATATGTAATATATGTTTTGATTGCCATAGCATGTTTACGCTTTTTGCAAATAAACTCATTCAAGTTTCAAAAAAGATTTTAAAAATGTTCACGATTAAAATCACGTGTTGACTATAGATAACTTAAACAAATAATTAAGCTTCATTTAGAGTAACCAGACGCAATCTTATTCTAACGGTCCAACATTATTGTTACTCAAGCAATCTCGTTAAAGTCTAGATGTCAGCAATGTATAACAAATAAGGTGTGGACCAATAATTTTGAAAAAAGGGGGTCTAGTATGCCAATGTTTAGAGTAACACTATGAGAAAAGCCTATAGATTTATTATATATGAAGCCCCATAAGGGGGATTTATACTCGGGTTGCATTCTCATAGGTTCCATTGTATAACTATAGGTTAAATACCAAATTGTCCATTGAAGTTGAGTGCATTAAATATGTTAACGAGTAAGGCGTGGCTATATATGATTTGTAATAATATTACTGGGCTGGGTGATAGCTTTACATTTGAGATCCAGTTGCAATGATATATCTCCTATAAAACTGTAATACTCTATCTCCACTTCCCAATGGCTTATAATAGCGTATGCATCTAGTTGGACATCGGAAGTTCAGAGAAAAATATTTTTATAGTGTTGTATCTCCATTATTTTTCATGTATGTTGCTCTAAAATTGTGATCAAAATTACCTTAAGGCGAGGTGTACGTACATTTTGTAATCATCTAGTCCACAGAATTTTTAAAATTTTAAATACGGATTCTGCTTGTAAAATACATCAGAAAATAAAATTAAAAAGGGGTAACCGTTTTCGTTTTTCAGATACATGCTGTTGAAATTAACAGCACGATACGCCAAAAATACAAAGGATATATAGGGAAAATCAAAAAAATCGGCAGATGTTTTTATTTTATCAAGATTTTCTAATTCGTTGGTCCACAGATTTTTTTAAAAAATTGATATACGATTCACAAATGAACGACGAATCCATTGGTGCAAAGAAAGTACTAGCATCCGTGCTAGTCTACAAGCTTTATCCTGTGGAAGTTTTATTTTAGCGAAAAAAATTAAAAATATTCGGCGACGTTATTGATGTCTACTGTAACGTCACCACAACTTCTACTCTATAACGCTATTATACCGTACAGTGTCGTCACAAAATCGTGAGTGTGTATAACCCATTTTCCTAATTATTGCAAATGCTCAGGCGTAACAAATTGACAAGGAAATGAACTGACTAATTTTAAGAATATTTCTGCTGCAAAAAAAAAAAAAAAAAAAAAATAGAAAATTGGCAAATAAATATACTGCAAGTGAAAGAAAGTTACTGCAGAGATTTGAACTCCATCTTTTCTAAATAGGACAGGGTTCCACATCTTTTTTTTGAAACATTTATGTGAAATGCTTGTATTGTTCTAATTTTTATGAATCAAATACCGAGTTTGAAATTGTCCCGGTTAACACAGCGTTTACAGAATGATTCTATACATTAAATAATCAGTTATAATATTAGAATATCGTATACACGTCTTATTTGTAATCTTATTTCTGCATGTTTGTATTTAAAAAAGAAAAACTATTTCCAGTGCTATTCGAGGTATTGCGCACACAACCCATTTTATTTTCCAGGTTCACACACGTGCACGTGACACAACTCTGCAATTTTTTTATTAAAAATTTCCTGTCTCGATCGCTTTCCCTTTTCTTTAACTACACGACAAAGCATATTAAGAAAACTGCATCTGCATATTATCTTGAGAATTTAGTGGCTGTAATAAGATCATAAGAAGAACCCGCATTTGAATTTCAGCAAAATAAAATAGATCGGAGTTTTTGATATAACTTCCCGTAGCACAGATAATTCCCAGTGTCATGCCTTAGCATTGTGTATATTGTAATACTATAGCATTGTGTATAGTGTAATGCATAAGGTTTGTGTATAGTGATATGCTTTAAATGTACTGGTGTAATGCTATAAATGTACTGATGTAATGCTATAAATGTACCTAGTGTAATTTTATTAGAATAAAATTGAGAATGGAAATGGGGAATGTGTCAAAGAGACAACAACCCGACGAAAGAGCAGAAAACAGCCGAAGGTCACCAATGGGTCTTCAACACAGCGAAAACATCTCGCACCCGGAGGCGGGCTTCAGCTGGCCCCTAAACAAAAAAGTGTACTAATTCAATGAAAATTGACGTCACACTAAACTCCACAACATATAAATGAACTAAAATTAAAAAAAATATACAAGACTACATGTAACAAAGGCCAGAGGCTCCTGACTTTTAACAGGCGCAAAATGCGGCGGGGAAAACATGTTTTGTGAGATCTCAACCTCCTCCTATACCTCTAGCCAATGTAGAATAAACAAACACACAGCAATACTCACAGTAAAACTCAGTTTAAAAAAAAGTCCGAGTCCGATGTCAAAATAGGTAACAAAAAAACTAAGCAAAATGACAATGATACATAAATTAACAAAGGACTACTAGCAGTTACTGACATGCCAGCTCCAGACCTCAATTAAACTGATTGAAAGATTATGTCTTCATCATATGAAAATCAAGCACAATCCCTCCCGTTAGGGTTTTAGTATCATACCATCATAAAATATATGAGAAGAACATAACCCGTATCATGCCAACAACTAGTTTTAGAATAAATGTGTTTATTTCCGATGCAAAGACCCTATGAGTGAATCAATATTAATACCAAAATATGCCATCTTTAATGACCTGACAACAGTATCGTAACTATATCCCTTCTGAATATGTCTGTTTATAGGTTTGGTTAGCTTTTTAGGTGAATGTCGACATTTTTGTGCTTTGTATAGGATATTACCATAAAAGATTGGATGTGAAATACCTGAACGTATAAGATGTCTGCATGTTGATTTATATTTACGAATGATGTCCTTGTACCGATGATAAAATTTAGTAAATGTTTTGACTAGTTTGTGATATCGAAAACCCTGGTGTAATACAGAGATTTCTTTCGTTAAAATCAAATACTGTGTTACATACACGAGCGAATCGAACAAGTTGAGATATATAATCACCAGAAGATGGTGACAAAGGAACGTCACCATATAAAAAAGGATAATTAACAATAGGAAATGAAAAATCATCTCTTTATCATAAATTTTGGTATTAAGACTCCCGTTAAAGATATAGATATTGAGATCCAGGATAGGGCAGTGTTCATTGTTAGTATAAGCTTTATTTAAAGTCAGTTCAGCAGGATAAATCTCTTTAGTGTACATACTGAAGTCGTCATTGAGAGCCAATATATCATTCAAATATCTAAAAGTGTTATTAAATTTATGTATCAGATGTTGTTTCGATGGGTCTTTGCTGATTTTAGTCATTAAACTCATAACTATACAGAAACAGGTCCGCAAAAAGTGGTGCACAGTTAGTCCCCATTGAAATTCCGATAACTTGACGATATACGGAATCTCCATAGCGAACAAAAATGTTATCTAGTAAAAATTCAAGGGCAGTTATTGTATCAAAGCAGGTCCGATTGACATAGTTCTTTTTTTAAAAATGACCTAATAGAGTTTGAACATATATATTCGCATTCTGACTTTTTAAATGCCCATTTACTTAGGTGTGTGAATTTTTTCTTAATAAGATTATGAGGCAAAGTGGTATATATATAAATCAAAACAGATTCGAAATCACCAATATAAGCATGCAATTTAGCAAGTACTTCCAATGAACTTTTGACACTCCAAATGTAATTAATTCCACTATTTTCAAAGGCCTTATTTGAACAATTTATTACCAGGTTTTTTATTGTACCAAGTGTACCAGTAAGTAGAATAGACAGTTTAGTAGTGGAACAATGGCTTGAAGACGAAATAAATCTATATTTGTAAGGTGTTTTGTGCAGCACTGGAAGCCAGTACATAGTTGGAACTTTCATTGTATTTGGTTCTGCTTGTAAAAAGGTAGCTAAAAGTTCATGTTTGTTACAGATGTCATTTTCCGAAAATGGAGTCAGTTGGAATGTTGGTGAATTCGTGATTTCCTTTTGCAGAACCTCAATGTAAAATTTACGTCAAACAATAATCATATCATTAGCAGCCTTATCAGCCGGGACAAAAATTCCTTAGCGAGTTCTTTTAGCTTATGTTTGATACGAGAAATAGGGCTATCATGGTTGTTGTTAGGAGTAAAATATTCTTTGAAATGTTTAATACGAATATCAACTATGTTCATTACTGAATTAAAAAAAAAGAATCTAAGGATTTTTTGTCAGACTTTTCTCGTTTTATCCATTTCGAGCAGTAAGCACGGATTGAGTCGTGGATGATGTTACGACACTCATTCCAATTAAGAATTGACGGGGGACGATATTCAGGTCCTTTCCTGAGGAATTATTTCACCTCTCGGTCATCATGAACGATTTTAAGGTCCCCTGTTATAACATGGGAACTGGGGCCATAAATGTATTTGGAATTACAGCAATTTCATGACGTAGGTGTATTGTCACTGATATTAACATCTTTTCACACTTCGCTATAATTAAACACATATTTCCGGGTAGATTTTTTGTAAACATAACTAACAAATAACCTAGCCAGGAATTTGTTCTTTAACAGAATAATCATTATAAATACCGGCAATATTTACAAAATCAAAACCTTTATTCATATATTTGATTTTAATAAATGTTTTTTATGATCTTCAGGGCGATCAATTTTGGGAAACAGTTTAGAATAACAATATGCAATTATAATATACATGTACCTAGTGTAATGCAAGGAGACTGTTCATAATGTAATGCTATACGAGTTTACCTAGTGTAGTGCCATACGAATTATGTCTGTTTATAATGCAAATGAATTGCTTTTTGGTTAATATAATTTAAGAAAAAAGAAGATGAGGTATGATTGCATATGAGACAACTATCTGCCACAGTTTAAGGTAGATCGGGAGTCTTTTTCTGACCGTCCGTTCTGGTCATGTTGCAAAAATACTTTTTTGTTTTAAAAATATTTTACCAAGTATCATTCAATATACAACAAAATACCTAAAACTTGAAATTTAAAGTTTGAACTATCAAAAAATTAAGTGTCGTAAAGTATATTTAAAATTTTTGGGAATTTTTTCAAGAAAATAAGGCCTGTGACCCCCTATTTTTATTTGATATTTCAAAAGTATTAATGAAAAGCAATTTTAAATGTATTATTACGAAAAAAAAAGGTCCGTGATCCCCAGTCTTTATATTGAAATTTAAAATTACACTGACCCAGAAGTCTTTTACAGAAGTTTAAGAAAAATCTATCGTCTAACATTTAGACACCCCAGCTACCGTAAATGAGGTGGATGTAAGCAATTATTATAGGCAACCATACGGCCTTCAACAATGAGAAAAATCCATACCGTATAGTCGGCTATAAAAGGCCCCGACATTGTATATATTATTTTCTTCACCCCCTTCCCCTTCTTCCTCTACCTTATACTCTTATACTCTGTGCTATCATAATCTTCAATTGAGACTTAAGAAGAAAAAATTACTTCAAAATTGTATTCACTTCTTCTTAATGATACACACAAGCACAACAAAAGAATACAAATTTGGAAAAAAATCGAAATTGGAATTTGATAAAGAAAAAATAACATGTTCTATTTTTATTATACATGTGTAGTTTCATTTTCAACCATGGTTCTAAATTTAGATTTTGCTTTCCCCAAAAATTGCGGACGGAAAAGAAGACACCTGTTTATTTTCTGCACCTTGAAAACTGGGATTTGAATTACATAGGTTTTACTTATTCTGAGTTAACGTTATGTTGCTCAATTCTTAGTTTCTGTGTAATATTTTGTGGACGGAATCTGATGTTTTTATTTTTGCTGTTGGCTTTGTTCTTCGACTTATAAATGTTACACTAGTGTCATATGTAGTGGTCGATTACCCCTTATTCATGTTAGTATCTTTTATACTTTTTACATATATATAAAACATGTCCTAAAATTTTCAATTGCATAACAAGAGGCTCTCAAGAGCCTGAATCGCTCACCTTTAATTTTTTGCTTAAATCTTTCATCAATAATTATTTTTGCTTTTCAATATAAATTAATTAGTGGCTTAAAAATGCCATTTAAATGTTCTTTGAATCTGTCATATTTTCTTCACAAGCAAAAATATGCATTTTATCCCTATGTTCCATTTTAGCCATAGTGGCTATTTTTCTTGACGTACAAGGAAATAAAATACAAAATTCATACTAGATACTCTGAAACTCATTCAGCCCAAGTTTGGCTGAAACTGATTCAGCAGTTTCAAATGCGGAGATTTTTTAAAGTAAGCAAACTAGATGAACAAATTGTAAAAAAGTGTCTTTAAAGGGCAATAACTCCTTAAGGGGTCAATTGACAATTTTGGTCATATAAAACTTAATTGTAGATCTTACTTTGCTGATTATTTTTGCTCATTACAGTTTATCTTTTTCTATAATAATATTCAAAATAATAACAAAAAACTGCAAAATTTCCTAAAAATTACCAATTTAGTGGAAGCAACCCAACAATGGGTTGTTAGATTCATCTGAAAATGTCAGGGCTGATAGAACTTGACCTAATGAACATTTTTATCCCATTTCAGATTTGCTCTAAATGCTTTAGTTTTTGAGACATAAGCCAAAAACTGCATTTTACCCCTATGTTCTATTTTAAACCATGGCGGCCAGGTTTTTTTGACGAAACAGAAAATAAAATACAAATTTATTCTTGATACCCTAAGGATCATTCAACTTAAGTTTGGTTGGAATTGGTTCAGCAGTTTCAGAGGAGAAGATCTTTGAAATAGTTTACATCGGACGGACGACGACGGACGCCAAGTGATGGCAAAAGCTCACATTTCCTTTTAGGAAAGGTGAGCTAAAAAACGGACATGCCAACGTCTTCCTAGTTCAACACACAAATTCACATGCAATATAATTATTCGTTACCTACAATTTTACGCTACACTGTGAATTTCATTCAAAACTATGGTTTTTCAAAAATATTGTGGGGTCAATTCTGGTTTGATTTTATTGAATTTGATACGAATAGAAGATGAATTGTCACTGGTATTTTATTTATTTGGTTATAATTTTGTTGTTAGGCGTTTTAACTTTCTGTTGAAATAAACACGAGTCGTATTGTGTACCTGTTCCTGCGTGTCTATAACAAAACAGTGGTTATAGAGTCATACTAACTCACTGTAGGATACTCAGATTTCTGATTGGAGTCATTCTAATAATTTCTTTGAAGTTTTGAAATAGCACAGGAATACTTGTTTGGAATCGTGATATACCGCACGAAGTCATTTCTCTTTCATGTGCCCATTTTTCCTTTCTTGGAGTAGGGGAGATAACTCGCGTAACTAAAGACGCACGTTTTTTATCCCAAATTCCGCTGGAGGCGTGCAATTACGTATACTTTGCCTTAATAATACTATAATTTAAGTTTTGGCAAGATTTGAACTCAATCTATGAGTAATTTTTAGCAAATCAAGCATTAAATAGTTGGAGAGTCTTTCCAGTCTGCTATATTTGAAGCGGTTATTCTGGTGCCCAGCACAAATTGACAAAAAAATAATGTGAACCTTTTCGAACGGAGAAATTTGATCAAAGGTTTTATTATTTCGATCAGCTCTTATCTTCGCTCTGTATCGTGTTAAATAGCAATCCATAGAGGGTATCTCAGAGTTATAAGCTAAAACTGGTTGAACTAATTTGTCAAAAAGATTACCAGAAATTTCTATTGGAAGATTTGCCAATGAAGCTACCTTGACTTTAACAGAAAACATGAGTTTTCTTCCTTGTTTTACTAGGTCTTCTATACTTGAAATAAGGTTACCTTTGCTCTTTATAAGAGTTCCTAGAAATTAATATTCTAATACATTTTTTTTTATCATATTACAAATGTAGTTAAGAAATGAAAGTACAGTTTTGGCACTATGTGGCTGTAAAATCATGGTTTTTGTTTTATTTATATTTAGAGTAATTTGTCAATTTTCACAGACACAACTAAATTTATTCATACTGTTCTGAAGACCTTCTTTACTTTCTGATATCAAAAGTAGATCATCTGCAAAAGATAGTGATCCAAGGGTCGAGTCTACAAGTTGTGGTGGCATGGAGTCTTCAGAACAGAAGATATTATCCAGGTCAATTTTAAAAATATTAAAAAGAGTGGGACTAATGGTGTCCCCCTGTTTTACTCCTACAAAGGTTTCAAAGAAACTGGAACAAGTATTGTTTCATTTTAAGAAAGTTTCAATTTTCAGATATTGGTTCTTTATAATATTAAATATATTTTTGCTCACTCCAATTTTTGCTAATTTATACAGTAAACCTCTTCTCCACACTGAGTCAAATGCCTTTTGTAGGTCAATAAAACAAATATATAACTTTCTATTACTCTTATGTAAATACATATTTATCAATGTCTTTAATACAAAGAGACAAGTATCAGTTGTCCTGTGGTTTTCTCTGAAACCAAACTGTATTTTTAAAGCGTTTATCTTTCATAAGTGTTATTAGTCTCTCATTGAGTACTGCACTAAATATTTTTGATATGCAATTTAAAATAAGAGAAATCCTTCTATAATTTGATGGATCTGATTTACTATAACTAAGTAGGGTGGTAGATATAATAATATCTCAGAGTATGGTTACATATTTTCGACAGTTTCCTGGTAACTCATAAGATAGTCTGCATAAATCTGACTTAAAGTGTCAACTTGTGGATTATGGTTGGAATTTAAATATACTAACAGAAAATATTATTGTCACTTATATAAACATGATAAAGGTGTAGTAATTGCTGCTGTTGGTCGTAAATCCGTATCATACTAGATTTTAACCCTATCTAAAGTTAATATAGCCGACCAGTGCCCTAATTGTATAGATTATATGAGTCTTTTCCATCCCCTTGTATCTCTGAATCTAAAAGTATTGATCTGGTTTCGCACAGGCTAGTTTTCTTATCAGTTATATTCTCCCTTATTAACGTGGTATAGTAATCAAATATATTTGTTTTTACCATCTTGAATTACATAATTTATGTAATTGAGAGGTTGTCGTTTGTCGCTGTACAACATACTTGATTTCGTTCTTCTTTTTTTTTTTTTTTTTTTTTTTGTAAATAAATCAGACCGTTAGTTTTCTTGTTTTAATTGCTTTAAATATGTCATTTTGGGGTCCTTTATAACTGACTATGAGGTATGGGATTTGCTCATTGTTGGAGGCCGTACGGTTACCTATAGTTGCTAACTTCTATGTCATTTAGTCTCTAGTGGGGAGTTGTCTCGTTGGCAATCATACCACATCTTCTTATTTTTTATATTTGCTGACTTATCTTTTTATCCATTTAATACTAAAATTTAATAATTTAATTCCTTATTTTTGATGAAATTAAAATAATTTGAAAGTATTTGTTTCATACATCACTGTATCTAAAACATAACTCTCAGAATGGTGAATAAAATTGATTTCAAATGTTGCATATGGTTTTGTATTAATATGTCAAAAATCATAAAGATAAAAAAAAAAAAAAAAAAAATGAAGATACGTTTTTCATTTATGGTCATTTTTTTGTATCAAGATATCAAAAACAAAAACACTCTCGTCAAAAACAAAAAAACGAATGGACACGAATATACACGGACCGTTTTCGATTTTCGTTTTTGATATCACAAAAAATAACGGGAAATGGTTCAATGTTTTCATTTTTTATTCAATGTCAACGACATTAAAATATGTCAAAGTAGTTTGTTTTCAGTAACGCCTAACTTATTAAAATAAGGTGAATAATGAAACAAAGGCTTTCAAAGTTTCTTGTTTTATCTTAATGTCGATGACTTTGAATAAAAAAAATGAAAACATCTAACCATTTTTAGATAACAAGGGGTTTTACCAAGGGGAGGCGGTAATATATAAGTTATTAAACTAGTCCCATAATATATTTTAGGGGTAATGTTTACAATTTTGGGGGATTGCAAAATTTAGAATTTAGGGAACAAAATTTCGGGGGGAAGGGCAATATATTTGCGTGTGTACTTTCTTGCATAAATGCCACATACTTTCAAAAAGAATTGACAAATCAAATTAAAGGATCCCTCAAGCGAGTCTTACTTCTGGTTCGTGAAGAGTACGCGTCTTTCGTCAAATTGAAAGAAAGCTCTTATAGGATTGTTCGCAATAAATGACTTTTTTGTGTTTTGGGCAAAAACTAAAGAAGATAGAGAAAAATTTTCAACAACAAAGGTATAACCAATACAAGACCAACAAAATAGAGATGTTTGTCACCAATTCTATTATAGTCTGCAATGTTGGAGATGCACATCAACCTAGGTGAGCAACACAGGCTTTTTAGAGTTTTTAAATAGCGCACCAAAAAGTGTTTTACTGCATTTTTGGATTAAAATATTCGTTGTATTTTTCTTTCAAGTATGAGGTTGAAGGAACTTATATGCTAATATACAAACGCATTAGTACTGGTTCATTTATTTGATTATGCTTTGTATTCCCTTCGACGGAAGGAGACAATAAAATAATATATATTCTAGCTTACCATGTCAATACCTATTCGGACTAGTAAAAGTTCAGTGATAAAAGAACAGAGTTCCAATGTCTCCCGCGTTGCACATATTTTATATTTCCAAGGGGCATAACTCTTTTAAAAAAGTCGATCGTCCACCATTATAGAACTTGTCCGAGATATTGCTGATATTAACCTATAGTACAAGTTTTATAAAAATCTGGCAAGAATTGTACCCGTGAGAGCGCTAACGAGACCATTTTCCATAAATTTAATATTTCCAAGGGGCATAACTCTTTTAAAAAAGTCGATCGTCCACCATTATAGAACTTGTCCGAGATATTGCTGATATTAACCTATAGTATAAGTTTTATAAAAATCTGGCAAGAATTGTACCCGCGAAAGCGCTAACGAGACCATTTTCCATAAATTTAATATTTCCAAGGGGCATAACTCTTTTAAAAAAGTCGATCGGCCACCATTATAGAACTTGTCCGAGATATTGCTGATATTAACCTATAGTATAAGTTTTATAAAAATCTGGCAAGAATTGTACCCGTGAGAGCGCTAACGAGGCCATTTTCCATAAATTCAATATTTCCAAGGGGCATAACTCTTTTTTTAAAAAATTGATCGGCCACCATTATAGAACTTGTCCGAGATATTGCTGATATTAACCTATAGTATAAGTTTTATAAAAATCTGGCAAGAGTTGTACCTGTGAGAGCGCTAACAAGACCGGACGGACGGACGGACGGACGGACGCCCAGTATTTCCATGTCCCCCGCAACGCGTTACAAGGGGGACAATAACCTAATATTGACATTAAAAGCCTTCGATCAAACAGGAATGTTAAGATCCAGGAACCAGTAGAGTGCCGGTATTTTTACAGTCTTACAAACTGTCAACATTTCAAATAAAATTTGATTTAATAAAAGAAGAATGTGTCTGAGGATACAAATGCCCCCGCTCAAGCTTTGCGACGAAAATTGGACGGACGGACGGACGGTCAAGGGTAAAACTTAATGCCTCCGTCGCCTACGGTTTGGGCATAAAAATACAGAACAAACACTTGTATAAGCCGTATTTCCCTAGAATGGGCGAGTCTTGATCGGATTCGAATTGTATGATACATATACAGTACTCAGTGTTTTGTCAGAAATTGTCTTTTTATAAAAGTTCAAAATTGAGATAAAACTATGTTATATGTTATTGTATATGTATCTGTGTGTCAAGTTACCACCAGAAATATTTGATTTCCTATTAAATCAATCGATCGTTTTTATTTTAACTTACAAAAAAAATTCTTAAGGAAATCTTTAAACCTCTCTATGTGAAAGCAATTTTAAACTAAATTGTAAAACATAAAATATCTAAAAAGAGGAAATCTTCTTGAGCTAATCAACCACTAAAGACTAAAAACTATAGGTAATTAAATGAAGCTGAATGATTGTTTGCTCCCTAAACGTTCAGCCGCAAATATGTCATGCATATTTAGCACTTCATCCAAAGTGGGTCCACCGGGAGCAATCGTTGAAAAAATAGATATTGACACTTAAATAAGATGGTACATCGAACAGAGGAAAAAGTAAGGAGCCTGCTATTAAGTGGTTGTCGTTTGTTGCTGTTTTTCGTTTGTTTTGTACATAAAGCAGGCCGTTTGTTTTTTCGTTCGAATTGTTTTGTCGTATATATATATATTCTATATAATATTATAAAGCAACTAGTCGGTTTTATGACAGTTATTTTAAATGTTATGATCATTTCTTAAACAGGATTTTCATCTTTTCTTCATGAGAACGTCTTGATTTCTACAGAAGTTGAAAACAAATAAAACAACCTTAAAAATCATAAATTGGTTTCAAATTTGTCTTTAAGAAATTAGTTCGACTTCGATAATCCGGTATGTTCAATAACCTCAAGTAAGTCAGGTATTGAATTGTCTAATCAGAAATAAGTATGGTAAGCATGAATAGTAGTTATATGAGGATCAATCATGATTTGATAACAAAATCATATCATCAAAATGTGTGTCGCGTTTTTAAAGTCCGTCAGTATATATTTGGAGTAAAGCATGTTTGTTAGGAAAACATAATATCATAGAGACTCACTGACTAGCTCCATGACACCAAGAAATATATATCCTTTGTATGGTTCAAGTTTATTTAATCTCAATTCAAAAATGTTAATATAGGAACAACTATTTTACATTGTACTTCGACATCTATATATACTAATTTGTGTACGCATTTTATTCATGCATGCCGCGGTTGCATAATCTTTGGTTAGTTTGGTTAGAATTAAATTGAAATTAGACAGAAATCCAACAAAACATAAATGTCAACATACGGTTTTCCTTAAAAAAACATGATTCGATACACTACGTCGAGCAGCATTAAATATCCCCAGAGTTTTAAAACGATTCTATGTTAATTTATCGGGACTATCAAATTGATGAAGTAAAACCTGCCGTTGATGTTTTCGATATTGAGACTACCGGATTTTGGTAAGTTAGAAAATAGGAGCAGCCCAGATATTCTGACACTCCATTTATAGTCCAACATCTCATCGCTCCGACACCCCATTGGTCTGACACCCAAATAGACTGATAATCCATTAGTCTGACATCGGAATATTTCTTAAAAAAGTAATGTGTGTTAATGTGACTAGCCAAGAGATTTCCAGACTTATTAGTTTTAAATGAGTTTATTGCTATTTATCCAGTACACAATTATTGAAAGAAAACATTCTGTCAAAGTATTAATATGATCGATTTGTTGAAATAACAATGTTATGGGTTCATTTATATGTCTGCATAACTAAAGGATTATTCGATGGCGACTTTTTGATTAACGAACGAATACATTTACAATATACACAAATGTATGAAGCTAGAGCAGAAACGTTAAAGAAAGAACCAATTAGACAATAAAATAATACTAAACAGGCACTGACAGAATGACCCAGACATTCTTACTGGCAAAAAAATTAATGATTTTACAGGATGTCAAAGTTGAAGGCTATACATTGGCAATAGTGATAAGCCACACATTGCTGTATAGTGATATACCGACATGCAAAAAAAAAAAAAAAAAAAAAAACAAATACGTCTACAACGTCGAAAGAGTAAAAAAGTTCTGGAAACATAAACAGAACAAGAATTTAGAGTACTGTACATTCAGAAATTATTGCGTGCATTTATTATTGCGAGTTTTGGAGAATGGACAAAATGCGAGATTAATTATTGCGATTTCAGGAAAATCTGCATAAAGATATATGTATCTGATATCAAAATGCGAGTTCTTATTATTGCGATACTCACTCAGTCGCATTATTCGCATTAATAAAAACCTGGCAATGATTTCTGAATTTACAGTAAAACAATATTGTTGCCCTTTATCTTAATATACAACCGCATCGGTGGTGTCATTGTCCCGTGATCGGTTCGCGTACTACAGGAGGACGTGAGGTCGATCCCAGGTCATTTCAAACAAACGACGTTGGTATTTACTACTTCTCCATCTGATTGAAATACAGATCCTGTGTCCACACTTCGCTTACAAGGATCTGACAACACTCTGTTCTATTTTCTGTTTAAACACCTTTTGTTGTAATCTTACACGTCTCAATCAATTTGGAGGCAGACATTTCATTGGCTGATGTAATAAATGCTAGAACAGAAATTCGATACTATCCCACTGTAGTACTATTCAATAGCTATTTTTAAAAGCAGAGTTTACGACCCCTAGCCATAAAGATCTGCCGAGCAATGGCTTGGAAAGTGGATACCACAATGTTCATTTTATAGAATATGGCTTTTTCAATGATCGGACGATCGCATACTTAACAAATTCATTACTATCCCACTGTAGTGCTATCCAATAGCTATTTATTAAAGCAGAGTCTACAATTCCTAGCCATAAAGATCTGCCGAGACAATGGGTTGGAAAGTGGGTACCCCCAATTAATGCCCATTTTATAGAATATGGCTTTTTAGAATGTTTCGGACGAAATGTTTTCATTCATAAGAATTGTTTCGCCAGAATTCTGATACTGTCGTACTGTATTATAAATAATAGCCTTTTATACATCAGTAATGTAAAATACTGGTCAAGTATGAATTTCAAAGTTTCAAAGGTGCAAGTTTGTTGTTTCTCCATATTGTTAGTTGTTATGTCGTTAAGAATTTTCAAAAGGTCATAAATAAGAGTTTTGATATAAACAGAAATGTTATTGTTGGTAATATATGTTAAGGTAAGTTTTTCATCGATTATATACATTTAAGTCGCAAATATTGGTTACAAAATCGCAAATGTGAGTTAAAAAGTGGTTAGAAAAAAAATTGTATTTTCGTTTTTTATGTTGCAATGAATTCAAATATTGAATTTTTAATTTTTCAGTCGTCATACTTTTGGACCGTCGGACTAACATACTGTCAGACTATCGAACCATCGGAATAATAGACTGTCGGAATTGTGTGGTGTCGGATTACAGCTACGCTCCCCGGAATAGCGGGGCAACCCCTTAATAAATATAAGCACCTCAATTATTAACTAACAAACGGTATTTATATAATACGTAAAAAAGATAACAAAAATGTGGTAACCATTCTTCTTTAGAAACTATGTTAATGGCATAGTGACATGTAGTAATTTATTCAAATCCTACTGTATAACTGGCCTGTCAACACTGAGGTTGTGATTTTGAATCCGGGACGTGTAAGGTGCGTTCGACTCGAATCTTAATTGACTAGGATTTTCAGTTTTCCTACCGTAGGTCGGAGGTTCTATCCGGGCACTTTCGTTTCCTCCATAAAAAAAAATCACCGCCACGCAATAACTAAAATTGTGCTGAAAGTGACATTAAGCACCAATCAATCAATCAATCATTTGATTGCGGTCTTTATGTGTTGTCGGCACAATCCAGAGCATTACTGTTTGTTGGGGAAAGATGGTTCACTTTGTATTGAGGATCATACAGTGAGATTTTTGGTATCTATTTT